>JAPPVO010007121.1:45000-49610 GCA_030407325.1 Camellia japonica
ACTCGTAATTAAATTGCCATATCAGATAAAAAATTGGGAACAAAAAACAATCTAAAGTAAAAACCACAACAATTTAACATCATCTTGAGAATGCAGAGACACATTAGGAATACATCAAAGCCTGTCCAAATTGAAAGGCACATTGTCAAGTATCAGTGACAGGTAGCAAAGCTTCTTTAATTATATATATACATACACACATATGTTTATATATTCCTTTTGAAATGATAAGCCATTGGCATTCAGGATTTTATTTTATTTTTTTCATCTATAAGCGTTGTCATCGTGCAGGATGTTCGTCCAAAAACCAACAAAGTGCCTGTTGGGCCACGGCTTGTGAGGAATCCAGATGTGTTAAAATGCACTTATGATGGTAATTTGCCAACCACAAAGAACCCTTGCACCACTATCTAATCACCAACAATAACTACAAGCAAGAAGAAACAGATTATGCTGAATATCCTCTCAAGGCATGTACACATAATAAAAATATATAAAAGCAGGAGATTAGTATGTGTGTTAAGAACCTCTTCTTTCTGTTGAAGTTCTGGAAACTAATTATATATCATTTGTAGCAAGTGCTTTAAACCTTTCTGAAATAATGTATTTTAAGATCTCCTGTTTACACTATTTTAGTCCATCAGTTTACAATTTTACTAAAGCCAGTGAAATTATGGCAAGTAGCTGATTAGAGCTAACCGAACACAGTCATGCCTCAGACTTTAAGCAGAACTTGTGCATATTTTAATTCCTGCTTGAAAGTTTTGAGCATGAACTGATCCAGAGCATGCTACAAGACTCAACAAGAAGTAAATGGAGGCAGTGAGAAGATCTTTATTGCAGATGATACAGGGAGCGCTCTAATCCGAAACATAACCTGCAAGACCAAACAAGATTCCAATGATTATGTCACATGTTATTTAACTTCTTATTCACAACCAAATGCAATTTTACTGCCATTTTTCATTCTGCTGATGCCATTAAATAATCAACTGCCTAGTTAATAATATAGTTGTTGCAGATACTTTAAAGCTTACCTTGCAAATCTAAATCAACATTGTAAACTCTATAACAGAAGGTTCAAAACTATGATTGAAACTGAGAGTAAAGGATAAGGAATTAATTGTCATCCAAACTACTATTTATCAACGACAAAAAAAAAAAATGTCGTCCAAACTTCAAGAATTGTCAAGTTGGCTCACAATCAAGCAGAACCAAGTCAAATTTGCAGACCATCATAGATGGGAATAGTTGTGGAGACTTGTGGAGTCTGCTATTTTATATTTTGGAGTTTGTTGGGTTATGCCAAACTTGGTTGTCCATTTCTATAAGATTTGGGCAGAAGGTTGCTGCTTTAATAGGGTTAAAAAGGCTTGGAATGGGGCACCTATGAGCTTAATTTGGTGCATTTGGAGGGGAGCAAAGCCAGTGTACTTTAAGGACGTTGAGTTGGCAATACATAGACTCAAAATGACCTTTTGTGATACTTCTTTTACTTTTGTTGATTTCATTGGACGTCTATCTTGTATAGCTGGCTTTTTGCATACCCCCAGTGCACAGAGGTGGTGCCCCATTTTTGGCACCTTTAAATGAATTCTTTAACTATTAAAAAACATATAAGGAAAATATTTGTTGTTGCAGACATTTTAAACCTTCACTTGCAAATCCAAATCTGCATTGTCAACTTAACAACATAAAGTTCAAACCTCTGATCGAAACTTGAGAGAGAAAGATAAGGAAGTCGTCATCCACCGATAGCAAACTTCAAATCTGCTCGGTCTGCTCACACTCAAGCAGACATGGCAGGAACCCCATTCTACATGTTTACTCCCCCACCCCCATGAATTTTTTTTTATATATTTTCTTATCAGTCCCCGTGAGATAAAGTTTAACCAATTCCAAGGAATGGAGCTTTATGGATATGCCTATATATATATATGATGACAAAATCAGTTGACAAGCCATTTGTCTTCCCAAAATTTTGAAAAGAGGGACAAACTATTATAAAAATATGAAATAAATCTGTAGGAATTACCTGAAAACTTCCAAAAGTCAAAATTCCTCTCCTGACAAGTATAAATGATAAAAACACAAGGCTACTAAGCATACAATCCACTCAATTAATATAGAGAGGGTCCAATGGTGTTGGACAGTAATCAAGAAATTACTTCATCATTCTATCAACATACACCAATATTAACTATGTGTGTTACAAAAACTCATCATGAATTACTACAACAAGCCCATGGAGTCATATACATTTAATGCTTATTACTGATAATCATTTGTAGAGAGATACACGAACTTGACACTATATTACATGCAAGAGAATTTCAAGAGACAATACAGAACAGAGATGTGTACCATCAATACATCCCTAATCCAAATATGTTACATAAATCCTCAAGACAGTACTACTTAAGTCATGGTAGTAGTTACTTACCTTTGGAAATCCTAAAGAAACAGAAACAAAATGTGGTGCAAAAGTGAAGAAAATAATGGATGCCAAATTATTTCTGACGGAAAGACAAATAAATAAATAATCTTTTTTTTTTTTGGTGAATAAATAAATAATCTTCCATATGCACACAAACAAGAAAACCTGCTGCCCCAAAAAATGAGTACTAACTTCTACATGTTTACTCACCCCCTATGTATTTTTTTTTTTTTTTAATATAAATATTTTCTGGTCAGTCCCTACTAGATGAAGTTTAACCAATGCCAAGGAATGGAGCTTTATGGAAATGTCTATATATATGTGTGACAAAAAATTAATTGACAAGCCACTCATCTTTCCAAAATTTTGAAAAGAGGGAGAAACTACTATAAAAATAGGAAATAAATATGTAGCTGATCAAAAAAAAATCTGAAGGAATTACATGAAAACTTCCAAAAGTCAAAATTCCTCTCCTGACAAGTATAAATTATAAAAACACGAGGCAACTAAGCATACAATCCACTCAGTAATATATAGAGAGGGTCTGATGGTGTTGAAGAGATGGGCACTTGACGCCAATAGACCATAACCAAAGATCTAAGTCAACACTCAACACCTGGACAAAAGCATAAGAATCAAAGAAATCAAAATTACAAGAAATTATGGACAAAAAAAATAAGCTGTCAATTTTGGAGTACTATAACGTATGATAATTCAATATGAAGAATTAAAAAAGAAGAAAATAGACAGAGCATGTAATTCGAGAATCATTAATAAGGAAAAAGAAAAGAAAATGGCACATATATGAGAAGATTGAAGATTTTCATGAATAAGAGGTTTGCCAAACAAATGGGGACAATTACAAGTAAGAAACAAAAGACATTCATTTATATTATTCCCATTCAGAAAAAATAATAATAATAATAATTTTTTATTATCCAAAATGGGTTTCTTTTCTAAAACTTCCAAATGATCATCTAAATCTGACATTTAAAGAGTTTTATATATTTAAGCTGCAGTACAGAGAAGTTCTAAAACATTTCCTATGATGGTGGTGGACTTCCACACAAGTTTGTGGCCATGTATTGCCCCCCATCAAGTATCATTTCAACAGTGATGCAGCAACTTGGAATGAAGTGCTACAGCTCAGTTCATTAGAGCACCAAATCGTCATTGAACATTGTTTCAAGTGGGCACTCCCTATGTGTGTTCATGCAAGTTAAAATCTATCGATTTCGAAAAGTGCTTTTTATGGCATGCATTAGAGGGACCAGATATTCTTTGACGTGCAAATCATGAAGCCTCAACATCACACATGGCTCATCAATTTCTAATAGCAATTCTCAATTGCTGCCAATTGTACAAGATTAAACGTCCCATGTATTAATAGCAATTATTCAAAATACTATTAAAAAATTTTGGTGTTCACATTTGCAAATTCCTGATAGATAGTTGTTGACAATAATGAAACATAGTGTTCATTGAGTCAATATTTAAATGCCATCAATCCTAAAATGGGTTTGATTGCAATTGATTGCAGACCCAAAAAAAACTTGAAGATGTAGAATTTCAATGTATAGAGAAAGAGAATAATGTATATTGATGTTATTGAATGTTATATAAATAAAGAGCTACACTCTCTATTATATAGGAAAAAACATTACAAGCATCATCATGCCAAAAATGGATCCACTAACTAAAAGGAAATGCACTCATCTAAAACCTAACACACTAACATAAAATAATCTAAAACCTAACACACTAACATAAAATAATCTAAAACCTAACACACTAACATAAAATATTCTAACAGCCCCCCTCAAACTCAAGGGGGATAGGAACCAACCAACTTGAGTTTGGAGAGAGTAACAAAACAGGAAAATAATCTGACAAATAAAAGTAGATAGGAGACACTGTATGGTCGTGTCAGGCCGTTGTAGAAGACAGTTTATGGGTCATGTCGGACGTGTTGTAGAAGATAGTTTATGGGGTCATATCGGACCAATGTAGAAAACAGTTACTGGGTCATGTCGGACCGTTGTAGAAAACAGTTTACTGGGTCATGTCGGACCGTTGTAGAAAACAGTTTAGGGTCATGTCGGACCGATGTAGAAAACAATTTACTGGTCATGTCGGACCGTTGTAGAAAACAGTTTACTGGGTCATGTCGGAC
>JAPPVO010007122.1:0-16234 GCA_030407325.1 Camellia japonica
CAAGTTGGAACCACTAGTTTACTGTTATGATGGCCATTCTGTATTTCTGATATGGAACAAAGTGCTGTACGGAACTAAGTGCTACACTGTGAGCCACCTCTAGAATCTACGGAACTAAGTGCTACGTGTGAGCCACCTCTAGAGTCTGTGCGAGACACCTCTTGAATCCACAAGTACTGTACTGTTCTCTGAATAATACGGTTACTGTTACTGTTACTGTACTGCTACTGATGGCCATCATTTACTGTTTGGTCTGTTAAGACCCGGTCTTTTAAGACCTACTGATTACTGTACTGTTATGCCAATGGATGTACCACATATCACTATTTTAACTGAATGACTGTTATGGCCTGAAATATGAGCCACAAACCGAATGACTGATAAACTGACTGAAATGACTATTTTCAATACCGAAAGGACATTTATTCCTAACCCTTTTACTCATCGTGTTATTCACTGGGCTTTAGCTCACTGCTCATATATAGATGTAGGTGTACAGGCACCGGATCAAAGCTAGAAGCGTCAGGGTAAACTCCAGTTTTGTCAAGCCAACCACTGTGCCTCACCGCGAGGTTCCGAGTGTAATCAAGCTTAGATTGCTTTCGGGGTGTCTTAGCTTCACCCAACTGTCATTGTACTGTATAGACTGTTACTGTACTGTATGGACTGATAACACTGTACTGCACCGTTTACTGTAATGTTAATGGATTAGGTCCCTGTACTGAATGTTTGTAAATGTTATGCATACGGTTCTGTACTGAAAGTATAAATGTATGAAAAATCTTTTTGCATACAGACTGTCACAGCTCATTGGACATTGTTTATTTACTGTATTGGCTTCCGCCATGCCCCTATACTCTATTACTGTTCTACTGTTAAGCAGGCCTTCGGTAATCTCAGATTACTGGCCGGTTACGGTGCTAAACCCATAGGGGCGGGTTTGGGTCGTAACAGATTCCACACAGGTCTTCACAAGACCGCGCAAAACATTTTGTTTTTGAAAGTTTTTAAGAAAGCGACAAATCGCTCGCGCAGGAGATAGTGTGGAACCAGTCTGGATCGAACTAGGGTCCTTCTCAGTACTCACGCCGACAAGCATGATTTCCTTCATAAAAAGGCTTAGCATGCCTATCTTTCTCTCAAAAATGATCAAAGTTTTGCAAAACCCGAGGAATTGCTTCCTCTTCGTTTTAATCACCGTAGTGTTTGAAAAGGGTTTTTTGAAAAGCTTAGGTCATTACAACGATGTTTAAGGCACAAGAGAGTAGGTGGTATGTAATGTCGTTCCATTCACATCCTCTGGCACAACTAGCTTAAACAGCAACAAGTACGGAAACGTGATAGCCGCAGCTGTTTCATTCAGATTCCATGATTGTGACTGGCTCCTCAACTGAGACAGACTCAAAAGGAAAAACAAAAGGATAATTACAAAACGGTGTTCGAGGCAACAACCCCGGAATCACCTGACATTCTATACAAAGGGGACTAACTCACTACAACAAGACAGACCCAAAATAAAACAAAGACTGACTCGACACCCAAGCTAGATTTTACAAAACTAGCATTCGCAGATGCTCAAAAATGCGTGCCAGAAGCCACATAAAAAACACTGGGCGCCGCTCACAAGTGGTCCTACCTTGATCACATACTCACAGTATCCGCATCCTCAAAATCCAATAGCTGGGTAGTAACGGACTTGGCTGAGGGGGCGGGAGGATAACGTCGTTGTCAATCAAATCTTGCACCTCATGACGGAGGCGGAAGCAATTGTCGGTAGCATGGCCTGTCTGCTGGTGGTCCAAACAGTACTGAGCAGGATCATGCGTAGCAGGGAGATTCTTCGGCAAAGGTCGAGGCTCCAAGGGTTTAAGATGTCCCCTCTCGGCAAGGATCTGAAGTGCTTTGGACAATGGCATGTAGAGAGCATGGAAGACTCTGCGCCCTCGGGGCAGGTACTTCGAAGGTTGAGTATTCTTGCTAGACGCACTAGCAAATGGGTCGGCAGGTGCCGTCTTGACTTTCTGGTTCTTCCCGGGTACGGGGTTAGGAGCAGAAGGAACTGTTCTGGCATGACGGGGCCTGTCCCAGTTCTCTGACTGACTTGAACTACCCTCAGGTGGGGTGAGGAAAGCATCCTCCACAGCTTTTGTCACAACTGCAGATACCTGTTGCTTTTTCATCCCCGCGGCTTTCAAAGCCTCGACTGCCCACAGCAGTTGTTCGATAGGATCGACATCTTCCTTCACTTTGTCTTTACCTCTGGCCTCGGCTTGATCAAGGGTTTGAGTTGACGTTGACATGTCATTGGTATAGTTGGAGGCCATCTCCGGTTGGCTGAGTTCAATCACGATCCATCCCAACAGCGGGGGCTCTTGGGGTACAAAACTCCCGGCATATGGTGCGGCTGGTGGCGAAGCGGACATTCCGTAGGCGAGGTCTGCTACGGATCTCTGGAGATCACCTATCATCCCCATCAGTTCAAATGTAGTAGTCTCGCGAGCCTGATATAGCTGGGGGGTCCAAACCGGGTGTGCAGCAGGTGACCTGGGTGGATGCGGCATATCAATATTGGTCTCACTTTGTAGAGTGATTCCTTGGTCCAACGCGGCTGTCATAACCACAATCTCTTCTGAATTCTGCGTCATCATAGGTCTTGCCTCAGCAAAGGGGGAATACTGACTGTTCTGGAACTCTCTGAACTGAAAGGAAAAACAAGCAGCATTTCAGCCCAAAACAGATCAAACACAGGTGCAGCCGAACAACTGTACTCTACTACTGATCACTGTTCCCCATAAATCACTATCTCACAAAACTGAATCAGATACCCGCAGATATAACCGGTTCTCACAAATACTGATACTGATGCCCTCAGGCCTGATACTCAAACTTGCAAACTGATATATGCGTTCCTGTAAAGATACACTCTAAAAGCACATAGCAAGTAGAGAGAGCAAAAACACCCCTATGTTGGGGTAGGGTTTCCCTGTCCTATTTTGTCAGGAGCTAGGGCTTCACTACGCACGCAGCGGTTTCAAACAACCTAACATCGGGTAAGCAACCTGTCCTAATTTGGAATAGTCACTATGGATTCCGAATATGCACTAGGTCGAATGGTCGAAAAGGGTGCCCCGGTAAAATCGGGGTTTGTGTTCCCATACTGGCAGAGCCCGCAACCGGTCAGCCTTATGGCATGCTTTGACAAAGTCAAGCCTCCGGTAAACCGCTCAGGAATAGCAGATGGCCAACACGGTGTCCTAGGCGCACCAATGCACATGCAATGCAAAGAAACACATAAGTGAAATCAAAACAAGATATCACGAGTTCGAGTCAAGCTCTCTAAACTCCCCAGCAGAGTCGCCAGAAACTGTAGACGTCCCCGAACGCCCCGGGAGGGTGAGGTCTCGTTCCGTTCGTATTGGGTCACTACAGCTTGGACTCAAATTGTCACGGTTCTTAATCTTGAACCAAAGAGCCCAAATCCGGCAAATCGTTTTGAGAAAACAGATTTTTAGAAAAGAAGTGCCAAACATGGACTGCTTTGCCAGATACAGAGTCGCCACCTAAATATTTTATTTTGGGAGAATTTAGGAAACCCTGACTCGGTGCCAAAGGCCACGTGTCCGTCATCACCAAAGTTGTCTCGGCTCGGGAACTTGGGTACGATTGGGGAAGGTCAGCTATGACCACCTCCTCTCGCCCGATCAAAGATCGGCCTCTACTAACCGTGATATCTTGTTTTGAAAACATTATATGTTCTTATTCCGGTTATTAGCCTAGAATTACTATGTTATGCGCACAGCAAACAAGTATAGACTAGATCGCCTAATTTGGAAATAAGCATTGCATATCCGTTTGTTTTGAAAACAGTTTTTGAAATTGCTACTCGCGAGTAGGCTAAAATACGGATTTCAACGAGTTATTCCAACTCAAAATCCAACCTTCACCCACAGGCATTCAGGCAGTTTATAACACGTAAGCAATTAGCCTCATGGTAATCATGCTGTTATGGCAACACTCACACGCATGCGGTATGCTAAAGCATAAATGCTTACCGAGTACTCCAAGCCAAAACAGAAACTAGTTAGTAATCATATGCATGATCCTAGTTCATGTTAAGATGGCTAATGCAACACATGCAAGATGCAACTACAATAGGCTCGGCTATTCTAAGATGGCATATGATGATGCTACAACTAGCACGTATTCAACTTGGAATTGAAGTACAGTGCAGTTAGTATGATGCACCGAGCCCGATGCATGCAAGACAAATGTACGGATGCACGCATGCATAGCATAAGGTATGCTAAATTAAATATGCCCTAATACTAACCATCAAAAGCAGGTAAGTAAAAGGGAAAAAGAAGTGGGGGTTGGAAGACATGCACACACGCACCCACACTTATTCCAAATTCGCCCTCGCTCGGAGGGACCAAAAGAATAATACAAATTAATTAACTACGAGCTAACTAATTATTACAGATTACCTAATTAGTTCACAAACTAACCAAGCTAAGGAAAGCAGTAAAGTCCTCGGGGAGCGGGTCCGATGCAATGCATGTTCGGTCTTGCTCGAATTGCGCTGCCATGCATAGACTGCCTCTGTTTTTCCTGCTCTGCTCCTCTGAGGATTGCCAAAGTCTCTGAATTGCTTCCCTGGACACTGGGGAATGCCACCGGCTGAGTAGAATTACCACCGGCTGCTAGATATGGCAATCGGCACAAGATGCATCCATCGGCTACCAATGGATGGCCGGTCGGCACTATATTATGCCGGTCGGCCAAAACTGCCTGCAGAACCTGCAACTTACAGCAGCAGAGGACAGAACTTGCATGGCAATGTAATTCAAGCAATATATGCACCAAACAAGCCCCTTATCATGTTAAGGACTCAAAGGAGGATGTACCTCGATTCTCGGACCACCAATCACGCATTTCCATGCGTGATGGCCCAAAGAATCAAGTGTGCAACTTTGATTTCAAATGTAATGCAATGCACACAAACAATCAAAGGCCCAATCCTATCACTAAATCAAGGGCAAGACATGCATGCAAGATGCAATGCAACCTAGACATACAAGCTAAGGATGCAACATGGCAATACAAGACACTTATGCAAGCATGCAAGCAACATGCAAAGTAAGCATGCAAACCAAATAGAGGGTGGACTTAAACATGAATTAGGCAGCTCTAATTAGGCCAAAACAGTAGCCAAAATGCTCAAATATGAGGGCTAAACCACACATCACATGCACATGTTAAGACACAAATCTAAGAATTAAGCAAGTAACTCTCAAGCACACTTGAAGGAGTATAACATGGACACTAGGCATGCAACATAAGCTCTGAAAATCATGCTATAAGAGGTGCCAAACCAACTCAAACAACAAGACATTAGCATGGAAAATAGTCCAAGTACTTGAAGCAAGTCAAAGAGGCTTAAACCATGGCTAAGCCAACCAAGCCCCGTAAGGCCAAGAAGGCTTAAAATAGGTTCAAGACAGTCTTTGACCATGCAAAAGGGACCCTTAGATGGCATCTAAGCGGCTCGAATTCAAAAGCATGCACAATGGCCAAAACATGGAGCATACAACACAAGCCTTCAAGCATTGAAGAGGTGTTTAGGCAAGCATACAAGCATGTTAGAGGGACTGAAATAGCATGAAAAATGATCCCAACCCACTAAATCCATGCAAGCATGGCATGCTACACACTTACATACTTAAGGCCAACAAGCCAAAATACAAAGGGCCACATAATGCATGTCAAGATCGACCCAAACAACTATGGACAGTCCTTGAACATGGCAAAATAAGCACAAACCTTCACAAGGCCAAACCTAAAGCATGCTTGAACAAGGGTTTACAACCTAAGGCATATTAAGGCATAAACATGGCATTACAAGGTAGGTATGCTAAGCATGCATGGTGTACCAAAACCAACTTAATACAATGTTATATTATGGCAATATAAGCATGAAATACAGCCATCGCATGATCAACAAACACTTAAGCATGATGCTCCTCAAGAGGCAAAAATTGGTCCTTTTCAAGGAACAACAGGAGAGGGGGTGGCCCTCTCCTTCTTGAGACTTCAAGGCACCATCCTCACCATGAAATCCCTCAAGATTTCAGTGGTGAGGAGGCCCAAGCACCAAAGTCTCGAAGCTCACCAAAAATGGCACAAAATGAGGCCTCTCAAGGCTTAGGAGGGGTCTAACACCTCCAAACCACAAAACACTCTAACAAACATTTAGAGGCCCAAAAATAGAACTTTTTTGTATTACACTAGCACAAAAACAGTTCTAAGATAGGCTAACAAGCTATGCAAAATGGGATAAAAGGGATAGTGTCTCACCCTTGTAGACCTCTTCACAAAAGATGATCTTTTGCCTCCTTAAGCTTCATCCAGCCAAGAACAGCAAGAACAAGCCTCAGGTCTCAAGAACCAAGAGAAGGTGAAAGACTATGTGTTTGTGTGCAATAGTAAGGACAACTACACCTAGAACACACACAAGAGGAGATATAGAGATAGGTATGTATGGAACTTAAACCCCTAAAACTAGAGATTCTCCCACACCTTTCTAACCAAAAAATTTCTAACCTAAAGCCAAGAGAAGAGCCTCCCTCTTATAGGCAAACATCTTGTAAAGCTGTGTTCAATAAGCTTACAAGAGGAGCATCCCTCCATACACGTGTATGGAGGGGAACAAATGCCACACAGCTGTCCTAAAATTCTGCAAAAACAGATGAACAGTAGTCGGCTGCTCAAAATTGCCATTTTGACAAAATTGATGGCCGGTCGCCAAAAGAGTGCCGGTGCCAAATATATGGCCGATGGGCACAAACAGCAGCCGGTGGCCTCAAGCCACGGCCGGTGATGTGTGGGGAGACCTCACAAGGCATCCCCTGCCCTTCCAAGGCAAAACACAAGTGTTTGGTGCAAAACTAGACACAAAACGGTCGAGTTCGGAAATCCTGAGGCAAGGCACATAGCCGAGACCTCCGGGAACTCCAAACGAACACAAACATGGATAATCACCGGGTGTTCAAACGGTGACGTCCAAGTTTTGAGGACGGTCAAAAATGGGGTGTCTACAGTGTGGTGTATAACGATGTATTTTTTTTTGTATGTTGTTAGGATGTGTGTAGAAAGGGGTTGGTCATGGGACTATCCCAAGAGGTTGCCTCGGTGTGGCAATAGTATGTTTAATGTATTGTTATGTGGTTTAATGTATGCTAGAGCTGAGTTATTTTTTGTTGTATGTGTGGTTGCTTACGAACCTTATGTCGGATCCCTAGTGTTGGGACTTTTTTCTGTTGCGGTTTGGTTTGAGAGTGGAACTTCTAGTGGTGTAGTAAGGTTGTGTGCTGTGTAAGTTTGTTATTAACCTTCTCGGTCTTTGGGTGTGTGTGTGTATGTGTGATGCATTTGAGAACTATGGGTCGATGTATGACTTGACTCGAGTGGGTGATTGTGTATTTTGATTTTTAGAAGTTCAGCTCGAACTCAAGTGTGATGCGAGGAGACATTGCCATATAGGTATGTGTGCGGTGGGTTGGCAAAGATTTAAGGTAGCCTAAGTTAACTTTGAGGGATTCAGTGTGATTCAATGGGTTTGTAAGAGTGTGTGTGGAACTCCATTTCAGAGTTGGTGTAGTTGAACAAAATGTTGATATTGATGTTGAATTAGGTAGAGTTAAGTGGTATGTTGGTATTTGGAGGCTAGTGTGAGGTTGTGGTGTTGATTAGTTGGTGGTTGGTATCTGGATTGGTTGACATGTAGTCATCTCTGAGAATTAATTAGAGTTGGATTTGAAGGTTATGTGGTTGAACGGTGCCATAGTGTGGCTGGTAGGTGTTAAGTCTTGTGTAAAGGATGGGAAGTTATTGTGTGCTTGTGGTAGCCGGTTTGGGATTATAGATGAGAACTTTGGTTTGTGAGCGCTTTTGTACCATTATGTGATTGGTGGTTGTGAAATTTTATACTTATGTATTATTGTATTGTGTTGTATTTTGGAAATTTCTAGGGATTATTATCATAGAAATTTTGAATGAGTGTTGTGGCGTTACCGTGGGCATGATGCGTGTTGTTAGGTGACCATGTGGTGGTTCACCGGAAAAGTTCCGAGGAAATGATTTTGGGAAAAAAACAAACTAGTTTCTTTTGGCGTATGACTTGGGGATTTTTGGCTTTAATAAGAAATGTAAGTTTTCAGTTTAATAAAAAGTTGAATCTAACAAATCACGAAAAAAAAATTAATAAAAGGAAGTTTGTGTTATGAACAAAACTTAAGATTTTTGAAAAAGGGTTTTGAAATCTTTGGGTTGTGTTGTGAAAGGTTGAAAAAGTATTTTGGTTATGGGTGGTGGTGCAAGATTGAGTACCTTTGAGAGAAATGAAGTATTTTAAGGAAAATAGAGAAAAGAGAAGTTTTCTTAAACTTGAATGGGTTGTGTTTATCTTGTATTGTGGAGTGGTGTGGTAGTCTAGCCTGAGTTGCTAGTTATGTGTTATATAGTTATTTTGCAAGGAGTTAGATTTTGGTCGAGCGTTAATGTGCTGTAACATTTTAACTATGTTTTATTTTGCATTCTCATTTTACAAGAGTGACCGAGAGCTTTAGGTACGAGGGTTTTGTTTTCTTCTCTGTGTTCGAGTGTTAAGCACTCGGTGGTGATTTGGGTATTATAGGTGGTTGGGACGTGGTTGACGTCTTTGGGTCCGAGAAGTTATTGTTGTGGTGGTTGTTGTTTCTTATCTCATCGACCACAGCGAGTTATGTGGGTCGAGGCGACATCTGTGAGATTTTTCTTAGTACCATGGCTGTTCAGGTGTCTTTGGGGCCCCGACATGTTGGACCAGGATCCGGGAACTTATCCCCTGATGGATCCAGGGATGGACTGAGGGGGGGCTGGCAGGGGCGACCGCCCCCCCCCCCCCCAAAAAAGTTTTGAAAAACCCCCTAGATGTAGTAATAAAATTACAAATATTTTAAAATTATATAGGTTCGCCACCCCAAAGTTTTGCACAAAATTTAAGAACCACCACCCCTAAATTTGTACTTTGAAATTTAAAAATTTATTTATTTTTTTGATAAATGCTAAAAATAATAATAATAATAATTTATTTTTTAAGTATGATTACTTTTTATTTTAAATTTAGTAATGTTAAAATAATTGAGAATTTATTTGTTAATATGTTAAAGTCCTTTTTGTCTGATTTGGGCCCAAAATTTTTAGTTGTTTGCTTATAACTAAATAAAAAAAAAAAAATGATTACTCAAGAAGATATAAGTTCCAATTATATGTAGGTAGCAGTAGCCTACCTAGAACAGTCATTATATATTCAAAACAAAGAAGCTTCTCTTCTCTCTCTTATTTCACAACCAGTGAACGCAAATCATTAGAACCAGTGACCCAAAACGCAATCTCTCTCTCATGTGTCGTGAGTCTTCCAACGTTCAAGATAGTGATTCCTCCGGTAGTACTCCGATACACACACTCTCTCTCTCTCTCTCGAAAAGTTAGGGCTTATTATTAGGGGAAAAAATATTGGACTATGAACTTGGTATGCTGGTAATGGAACCATTTGTGTAATTCTCAGTCAACTATTTATACTTTTGTATTACATTTCTATTGTCAACGATCGAGCACAACTTTAGATGCCTAAGTAGATATGCAGAGCAAATAATTTCTTTTTTGAAAATTAATATGGATATACTAGAACATATCAAATTGTATTTTAATAATATTTTGTAATTATATACGATGAATGGAAACATCTAATTATATATTTTTATGATATTATCGGTAGAGGATAGCATTGCCATGTGTTAGAAATTGCATGTGGATTAGGCCAACTGAAATCATTCATATCATGAGGCATATCATAGATTTTGGCATTGAAAACTATATGTGTTCTAAAGAACGTTTTGGAAATTCTCGTATTTTGTTTTAAGAATATTTATAGCATTTTGAAAATAATATTTTGGATCACATGTATTGTGCCATTAGAAAATAGTAAAACTAAAGTGGTAAAGCTGTAAGGGGGTGTTAGAGCAGAATTAAGTTAGCCTATGTGTCCATAGTACAAGTCCTAAAACCTGTGCAATAGGTGCTAATCCATCCGGATAATCCTGGTAAAATGGCATAGTGGCTTGTATAGTGCATTATTGTGAACACTAGCTGTGGGGATTTACCCATTTTATTTATTGTCGTTTTGGTTTTGAAATGGTTTTAGTAAGGTATTTGTTGTTGTTTAGCAATGTATTCACATTTGATTCAACAATGTATTTGCTAGTTGATATTGAGGTATCTGGACTTGTTTTGAAATCGACTTTATCAAACAGATGTTTTGATTTCAGAAAACGTTTTGAATAAACGAAATATTTTGGTAATTGGAAGAAAAAATTTTGTTTTGTTGAGAAAACATATAGATTTGAAAATGCATTTGGCATATTGTATATATGTATTACATCATGATTATGTATGCTAGTGGATCATGTTTAGTTTTTGAAATATTTCTACTAGGTTTTATACTCACCTTACGTGGCTAAAAATGTTTTTCAGGTGTATGATGTTGTGGATGTGGATGTCAACTGTTGAAGTTGTGTTTGGAGTCGAGTAGGGAGGTTCTATGATTTGTAGGCCTTGGGCCATTTGTTTTCTTTATAAATGATGTAAGTCTGGACATTTCAATTTGATATATATATATATATATATATCATCTATTGTATGTTGTAGTCAATGAGCATCTATTTCATGTAGATGTGAATATGTAGGGTGTATAAAATCGGAACAACACATGTATTGTGTGATACTATTGTATCAATTGCATGAGAGATTTTATTTATTTCTATCTGGTTGTTTTTTTTTATTTATCGGATTTGGGGTATTTTCACGTGGTTCGAACTCTGAAAGTCCAGGGCATTACAATTTTGAACTTAGAAAAAATTGTTTTGAAAATAATGAAAAACATGTTGTGCAGTTCATTTTTTTTTTCTTTTTCTTTTGGGGGGGGGGGGGGGATTACACTCTAGTGGGTGTTTACAAAACAAATTTCAAGTCAATGGTAAACTTATCAACTTTAATAATTAAAATTATAATTTTTTTCTTAATTATATATATATATATATATATTTATCTTATTATTGACTCACAATTTTCCCTTTTTTTTTGGGTCATGCACACTTGTTTGCAGATTCTTTTTTCTTAGTACATGGAGGTCATAATTTTGGGCCAAATTTACAAGCCCATTTTGTCGAGACCCAAACCATCCTTAGTTTTCTATAGCACAATTCTCAGAAAGCCAAATGTATTTATAAATAGAAAAATGATGTAGAAGTTTACTTTTTAAATTTATTTTTTAGATTTAATATTATGTAAATGAAATAATTAGTTGATGATTGGAGAAGATAATAGAAAAAGAATTGTCTTAAATATTCTAATTGATTACGACATCATTAGATTTGAAAAATAAGTATAATTTTTTGACTGAAATAACTACATTTTGCTTGTTTTTGGAATCAAAAAATTTTACTTTCTTGTTTTTAGTATTTTTTTTGTTTTTACTGATTTTTTTTAATATTTTAAGAATTTTTTTTTTAAATTTTTAGACACACCTAACATAAATACACATAAAATTTATAATTTTTGTGAAAAAAATCTTTTAAAAATTCACTAAATACCAAAAATAAAAAAATACGAGAATTCAATATATTTTTTATATTTTTATGTATTTATTAATTTTTAAAAATATTTTTTTCCTTTTTTTTTTTACTTTTTAGATACGTTCAAGTAAAATGCATATAAAAAAGTAAAAAAATACTTAAAATTTTAAAAATATTTACTAAAAAATAAAAAATAAAAAATAAAAAATTCAATTTTCAAAAAATTTAATCCAAAAAACTCAAACTAAACACACACAATACATTTATAAATATCCAACAATTCAAAACATTACATTAGTAAACTCATATACACACTATCTTTTTCCTTACTCTCTTCTCAATTACCATCTCTCTCTCTCTTAAAAAATACAAATTCATACAATCTCTTTTTTTGCACAACCCACACAAGAACCCTCTTCTCCAACTCTCTTTACAATCTTTGTGTTTCCAAATTGTACGGGAAGCAAATATTTGTCGTTGTTCGTACTTCTTGTGTCCAAGTTTCGCTTCGCTCTAAATAACCTGAGAACACAATGACGGTGAGCTACTCGGCGAGTGTGCAGCCAGAAAACCCTTCCGACGATTAAGTTAGTGCTCTTCAAGAGGAAGGGAGACAGAGAGAGAGGAGACAAAGTGGTAGGTGAACTCTGATCACCAGATTTCCCACACCTATGTATGGAGGCGTAGCACCGTTTATATAGTTTCTGTACACGCCTCTGCATCCATTCCCTTCTGGACGCGTGGACTTGCTCTCCTCTTACGTTCTCCCACGTATCAGCGCTAATACAGCTAAACACCAAATGATGAAACCATCAAATGGTATTGACACGTGCGGATGACAGACTTTTCTTTCCGCGGCCCCAGTGCGCCGCGTAGCACTTTTCACCGAGTTATGCTTAGTGCAATGCCATGCACTCACCTTAGGACTGTGCTACTTGTCCGGTCTCGTCGATAGTTCTTGATTGTAGGCTCAACTGAGCTGCACAATCACGACCGAGCTTCCGCTCGGTCGAGTCCAGTCTCCTGAGGACAAATCCCGTCCAACTTAGTAGACCGTACAACTCCACCAGGCTAGTGGTTCAAAGTTGTCCCAACCTAACTATATTGAATCCTCCATCTAGCGTGCACCTAATGCTTGAACAAGTAGAGACTCCGGACTCCGGCCAAACTAGTTCAGCCCATTTTTTTTTTTTTTTTTTGATAAATAACCAAACTTTATTAAGCGGCATCAAGAAGATGCGAAGAATACAAAAAACGGGCAAAAGAGTCCGTCGAAACTAACATAACAAATTCTCTACAAAATCAGTAAAAGCCAAAATATCTGGATCCACTAAACCTGTCACCCAGCTATACAGGACAGTAAGTAGTCGCCTCTCCAGCCTAGGAATGGAATGAGCGACCCCATGAAACACCCGCCGATTTCGCTCCAGCCAAATCAGCCAAAGCAAACAATGCAAGGCTAGAATCCAAGCCTTTCTACGCCGCCTCCCCACCCTCCCCCCAACCCAACTATGCAAAACTGCAAACAAAGAACCCGGTTGAACCCAGGCCAGACCAAACATTTCCACCACACGCATCGAAAGACGAAAAGAAACCGAACAATGAATAAGTAAATGATCAACCGATTCCGCAGCCTGACCACACAGACAACACCAATTCACCAAAATATGCCCACGACGAATCAAATTATCAATAGTCAAGATACGGCCCAAACTCGCCATCCACACAAAGAAGGCAACCTTAGATGGCGTACCTGGAACCCAAACAGTCTTCCACGGATAGACGATAGAACCATCAGCCACACACTTATCCTGAACAAGTGCCCTATAAAACGAGGACACCGTGAAAATACCTTTGGCCCGAGGACAATCCCAAACCAAGGCATCAGTAACTGCCTGTTCAAGATGTAAGCCATATAAAAAACCAAGAAAGTCTAGTAATTGATCTAACTCCCAATCTTGGACATTACGACGCAACTGCACATTCCACACCCTCGACTGACCCTCCCCACCCTTCACTGCATTCACTAACACCTCAGGATTCACAGCAATAGCAAAAATCAACGGAAAACGAAACTCTAAAGACAAGTCACCACACCACCTATCCCGCCAAAAACGAACTCTATCACCCACACCAATTTTAAACCTCACATGCCGCCAAAACGCTACGCGTCCCAGCCAAATCCCTTTCCAAAGCCCGGAACCATGAGAATGAACCACCCGCCCCGAACACCACAGCCCCCTAACCACACCAAACTTAGCAACCACAACCCGTCTCCAAAGCCGCTCCCTCTCTTCCACAAAACGCCACAACCACTTCCCCAACAAAGCCAAATTAAACAAAGTTAACCTCCGAACCCCCAATCCCCCTTGCTCCTTAGGACTACAAATCCGATCCCAAGACACCAAATGATAATGCCCACCTGCACCCCCATCACCCCACAAGAAGTCCCTTTGCAATTTCTCAATCCGTCGCGCTACAGAAACTGGGATCACATGAACAGACAGAAAATAGGTAGGGATACTTGACAAAACACTTTTAATCAAAGTAAGTCGCCCGCCCTTCGACAAATACTGACGTTGCCACCCTGCCAACCGACGACGCACTCGGTCCACCACTCCTTCCCAAATCCCTGTCGCTTTAAAGGAAGCCCCCAAAGGCAAGCCCAAATATGTGACAGGTAATGAGACCACCTTGCACCCCAAAATGGCTGCCAAAACCGAAGACCTTGCCACTTGACCCACTGGAATCAATTCTGATTTTGCCAAATTAACCCGAAGGCCGGACACTGCCTCAAAGCACAACAACACACATCTCAAATGACCAATCTGGTCCTCCTCCGCATCACAAAAAATAAGCGCATCATCTGCATAAAACAAATGAGACACCATGACATTCCCCGGAGCCACTCCTACCTCAAAGCCATTCAACAACCCTGCTTGCACCGCCGATGCCAACAAACGTCCCAAAGCCTCCATAACTAGAATAAACAACAGGGGAGATAAAGGATCACCTTGCCGTAGACCGCGATAAGTGGGGAAGAATCCTGCCGGAGAGCCATTAACCAAAACTGACATACGCACAGTAGAAATGCAAAACAAAATCCAACGTCGCCATTTCGCCCCAAAATGCATTCTCTCCAACAAATACAACAAAAAATCCCAATTCACATTATCGTAGGCCTTCTCAATATCTAATTTACAGATAATCCCCTCCTTCCCTAAACGCAACCGCGAATCCACACATTCGTTGGCCACAAGAACCGCATCTAAAATTTGCCTCCCCCCCACAAAAGCATTCTGGGATTCCGACACCACCCCTACCAACACCTTGCGCAATCGATTGGCCAAAACTTTAGCCAACAACTTATACACACTCCCTAGAAGACTAATAGGTCGAAAATCCCTAATGTCCTCCGCTCCCCCCTTCTTGGGAATCAAAGCAAGAAATGTGGCATTAAGACTTTTTTCAAAGTCGCCTGACTGATGGAACTGCTCAAACATAGCCAACACCTCCAACTTCACCACCCCCCAACAATGTTGAAAAATGAAATAGTAAACCCATCCGGACCAGGCGCCTTATCCCCAGGCATACTTTGCAGAGCCTGAAACACTTCCTCTTTTGTAAATGGCCTTTCTAGCGAGGTACATTCTTCAACTGAAATAACATCAAAGTTCAACCCATCCAAACTCGGACGCCACTCCGTCCCTACATTCCGAAATAGATGCTCATAAAAACCCACAATGCTCGCCCTGATCGCTTCGGAGGACGAAAACTCGAACTTTGATGTTATTTCAGTTGAAGAATGTACCTCGCTAGAAAGGCCATTTACAGAAGAGGAAGTGTTTCAGGCTCTGCAAAGTATGCCTGGGGATAAGGCGCCTGGTCCGGATGGGTTTACTATTTCATTTTTTCAACATTGTTGGGGGGTGGTGAAGTTGGAGGTGTTGGCTATGTTTGAGCAGTTCCATCAGTCAGGCGACTTTGAAAAAAGTCTTAATGCCACATTTCTTGCTTTGATTCCAAGAAGGGGGAGCGGAGGACATTAGGGATTTTCGACTATTAGTCTTCTAGGGAGTGTGTATAAGTTGTTGGCTAAAGTTTTGGCCAATCGATTGCGCAAGGTGTTGGTAGGGGTGGTGTCGGAATCCCAGAATGCTTTTGTGCCCTCTCACAAATAATCACTCAATAATCACATTCTTCACAACTTACACTACAAGAAAAAAAAACTTTGCCACTTAGGGAGGTGAACCATCAAATTAAGTACCAAATTAAACCCATGCCATCGTAATTAACCAGAAAAAGGAAGCGATGAAGAAAAAGCATGAGTAAAGTTTTTGACATATACACGTGGTGTTCTAAAGATAGTAGTCCAGAAAATTAAGAATGGTATAGTTTGGAAGGGAGTAGAAAGCTCCTAAGATTTGCTATTTAATTGATTCAAGTTCGTTGCATCACTTCTCCAGGCCAGGCCACTCTTGATGATCTCTATTTTATTTTTGTAAAATATCACCAAGCTATATATATTCATTCCATAGAAAACTTAAAGCTTATCAATACTTTAA
>JAPPVO010007123.1:0-25789 GCA_030407325.1 Camellia japonica
AACACATTTTTTGAGTTTACATTTTTTGGCCAAATTTATAAACTAAGACCACTGATTTATAAATAAAAAATTTACCAAACAAGTTTTTATTTGAGTTTTTAAAATTTTTGTAAATATAAACAGAAAACTGAAAATGTAAGTGTTACCAAACGGCATCTTACTAAAGACAAAAAAATAAAAATATACTGGCTCAAACACCTGTATTGTCAATTCTGAAAAGAAAAATTTACCATCATTTTTTTTTATCTTTAGTGAACTTTTTTTTTTAGTTAACTTTGTGTTTATTTTTTTAGTTGCATATAACCTAGATGCATCTATAATTTAATAATATTTATGAATAAATTTGAAAAAAAAAGTTCACTATAGACTAAAAAAAATTCCAATTTTTTGTTTTTTATTTTTTATTTTTTGCATCTTTAGTGAATTTTTTATATTACATATGGAGCTGATGTGTTAGTGATGTGACAAATTCTGTTACTTTTTTGAATGAAAATTAGTTTAAGAGTAAAGTGGGAAGGATTGCAAACATGAAGGGTCAAAGTGGGAAAGATTACAAACATAGAGGGCCAAAGCGGAAAAAAATCAAACTTAAAAGGGCAAAGTGGGAATGATTGCAAAAAAGAAGGGCCAAAGTGGAAAAATCAAACTTAAAGGGTCAAAGTGAGAAACGGGCAAAACTTTAGGAGGGCAAAGTGTAATTTGCCGTTATTTCTAATATGCATACAAAACATTTTTTAAAAAAAGAAAAAGAAAAATCAATTTCATTCATAAAAAAAAAAATAAAAAAAATTATCTCTAAATAAACATTTAAATTTCAGAGAGCCAAAATGCAAATAGGCAAAATGCCTATTCCGTTGGAAAGCCAGTTGTACAAATGTTGCTTCACTAGCAAAATGCCTGAGATTCTACGGTTGGAGTTACTCTTTATAAGGTGTAATAATTTGATTTTCTAGGAATTTCAAGAGACCATGTGCCTACCCCATAACAAGTAGAGCCGGTTTGTTTTGAACGATAACACAATGGGATTGAATTATTAGTTCGGATGGATTAATAGTCCGTTGTTTGGTATGAATTTTTTGATCCGGACTAATAATTCCTTCGGACTATTAGTCTCATATTTGTGGGACTATGCTACCCTATGGGGGTGAGATAGAAACCATGTGATAACTCATCCCATGTGATTAACTACTAAAATGATATTTTCACCTCTGGTATTATGTATTATATTTAGTAAAATTCAATAAAATTTAAATGTTTCAATTTAAAAATACAATAATTTTATTTAATTTTTATTTTTTTTTATTTATTTAATTTTTTAAAATAATTTTTATAGATATTTTATTGATGTTTTAATTTAAAATTTTGTTTATATTTTATTTAATTTCATTAGTTAAATTTTAATAGATATTTTATTTTATTTCATTATGTAATTATTATTATTATTTAAAATAAATTTATTTAAATTTTAATTAAAAATAACATATATTTTTATTGATATTTAATTTATTTAATTTTTTAAAAATAAATTTATTTAATTGTGCAAAAAATAAAAAAATAAAATTTTATTTAATCTAGCTTAAAATATTAAAGTTATGTTTAATATTGCTATTACTTAGTAAATAATTGAAAATGATAAAATAGTCATTTGAGCATTTATTCTTCTCCATAATATCCCAAACAAACATTGGATAACTAAAAATAGTCCAATCCAGACATCTAATCCTATGACTAAACAAACATAGAATACAAATCCAGTCCAACCAAATAGTCTGGGGCAATATATCCCAAGATTAATAGTTCGATGGATTACAATCCCCCCTTATCCAATCCGTCCAAACAAACATACCCGTAATGTATACTTATGGCCCCAAAAGATGAGAACAATATGGGAAAAACAATAAAACATGATTAATTGGGCATATAGCCATGTGGTATTCCCAAAAGACTTGATAATTTGTGCTTAAACAATGCTCATGCTAATCACTGTTGAATTGGTGTTGGTTAACATTAAAATAATGTTAAAAACAATTAGAGTTTTAAACATATTTCATATATTCTTATAATTTTCATATATTTTGTGTGGACATAATTTTCGAGTTATCAATGTGGTGTTGTTAGCCGAGGTGCCACATGGGTAATAGTGTTTGGCCGACGTGTGATATGATCACACCAAAATCTAAGATATTCGATTTGAATCCTAGATGATGACAGACTCCTTATTTGGATAAGAGGGGCTCTCTTTTGAAAGATTAATCCTAATCCAACTAGGATAGAAGAGTGCTGGATAAGTGTTATTCTTGTTAGGGATAAGAGTCCTAGTCCTATTGAAGTAAGACTTCTAAGATGAGGAGGGCACAAGTTATTACTTCTTCCGTCCAGAAATAATAGTCCTTTTGGGAATCTAACTTTTTTTTTATAGTACAATTATTACTTTTAAAAATAAGGTGAATTACACTAACGGTCCTTGTAGTTTGGGGTTTGTATCATTTTGATCTCTGACCTTTCAATTGTGATAAATTTGACCGTGAATTTTGAATCTCGTTCCAAATAAGGACAATTGAAGACACTGTTACTCTCTTTCAAAGGAAAAGTTGTCAATTTGATAAAAATATAAACTAGTTTGATAAAAATAAATGTCAAAAAATTATTTTTAAATTTTTAACAATTATTTCTACTCAGAATTTAAACACACAGTTTTTTGCTAACCTATTTTATGAGACCCCTGACTTTATAATTTTACCTTACTGTAGACCCGACTTCCTTCGCGCGCCCCCCCTTTCGGAGAGGGCGCGAATTTGGTCTTACTACAGTTCGGACTCCTATCACGGTTCTGAATCTAATTTCACAAAGTGCAATGTGAGACTGATAAATACCAAAGAGTCCAAATTCGGCAAATCGTTTTAAAAAATCGATTTTTGAATAAAAAATGCCAAATATGGACTACTTTGCCAGATTACAGAGTCGCCACCCAAATATTTTATTTTGAAAAATTTAGGAAACCCTGACTCGTGCCAAAGGCCACGTGTCCGTCATCACCAAAGTTGCCTCGGCTCGGGAACTTGGGTACGAGGGGGGAAGGTCCTGAAATGAGCACCCCCGCTCGCCCGATCAAAGGATCGGCCTCTACTAAGCCTGACATGTTGTTTTATAAACCATGTGTTCTTATTCCGACTATAAATCTAACTTACTATGTGATGCGCATTACATATAAGTATAGACTCAACCACGAGAATTGAAACAAAACAACTCATGTTTGTTTTCGAAAATGGTTTGAAAGTGCTACTCGCAAGTAGACTAAAGTGCGGATTTGCTACCCTCAAATGGGCTTAAAACATGATTGTCACGACCCAAACCCGCCCCTATGGGTTTAGCATCGCAACCGGCCAGTAATCCGTGATTACTGAAGGCTTGCTTAACAGTAATGATAGTAATACAAAGTAAAGGGGCTGGTGGAAGCCAAAACAGTAAATAAAAGATGTGCAATGAGCTGTGACAATCTGGATGCAAAAAGACTTTTTATAAACATGCCACATTGGTAACCAAAACATATGTACATGCAACATATACACAAACATCCATGTTAGGGACCAAATCCCTAACTATAACTGTACGGTCAACTCTTAACCATTTATTACAGAACAGAGGCAAAAAGGGGGAATCTAAAACACCCCAAAACAGCCTTGGCTTTAACGTATTTGGAACCTCGAAGTGAGGCAGAATGATTGGCTTTGACAAAACGGGAGCTTAGCCTGACGCTCCTAGCTTCGGTCCGATGCCTGGACACCTACATTTAAATATGAACAGTGAGGTAAAGCCCAGTGAATAACATATGCGTAAAGGGTTAAGAATGAATGTCCTTTCAGTAATCAAAACGGTCCATTGTATCAGTAAATCAGTTATTCAATCAGTGGCTCATATTTCATGCCATACCAGTCATTTAGAAAACATAATAGTCATATGTGGTACATCCAATAGCAAAGCAGTACAGTAGATCTTAACAAACCGAACAGTCAGTTGATGGCCATCATAACAGTAAACAGTAGTAGTTCCAAACATGGGAACCGACAGAGATCTCTGTGACATTAGCAGTAACAGTACAGTAATAGTAAATTGCTATGGATGCCACGAATACAGTTTACAAATAGGACAAACATTCATTCATTAAACAATAACGTTTCAGTAAGCAAAATAGTTGATCATTCAGAAAATAATCATAATTGAACATATCTTTACAACATTGTTACTCACAGAGCACTGGGCTATAGACAAGCTAACGAGCGTCCTCGGATGCCAACCCTACAGAGTAACAGAACGAACACACACTCGGATTAATAACTTAGCCCTAACTATACTTGGTGTTGTTCTATAACATTATCCTCATTAAGATGCCTTAAACTTGGCCTAGGAAGGCCTAGGATGGAATGAGGATGCGAAAATGCACTTTAAAACACTTTTTAAATTTTTGTTGAAACAGGGGTTTCGCTCGAGCGTGGCTTTCTACGCTCGAGTGAGTGTGGCTTTCTAGCGTGGACTTCCTCGCTCGAGCGGTCTGTAAAAATGCAAAAAGCGCTGGATGTTGAAAATCCCCGCTTGACACTCGCTCGAGCGTGAGATACAGCTCTTCACTCGAGCGTAGGTCTCGTCGCTCGAGTGTGCTTCTGCGTGCACCAAAAACCTGAGAGCTTGCAATCTACGCTCGAGCCAGAATTCCTTCGCTCGAGCGGAGCTCCGAACAAAAGATGGTCGCTCGAGCGTGGAATCCTTCGCTCGAGCGTGGAAGCCAAAATCTGGAATTTCTAGATTTGCCTCCCAAGCTCAAACCAAGCATTCAACACATCAAAACTCAACCTTTTGGGCCCATTTTCTGGAAAACACTTGAAAACCAACAATATAACATGTTTTGAAGGTCAATTTTGTAAGATCAAGCCCAAAGGTAAGCCAATTGAACACCAATTCAAAGAAACTTGAAGAACAATGCAAGAACATTACATGCAAGTGTTCTAATGAATTCCAATGCTCCAAAACATGACCAAATGCAAGATTGAGCTCAAAACTATGGTGAATTCATGGACTACAACCAAAATGTGGACATGCATGTGGAAATTCTTATGAAAACAACCTCAAAATGCTAGAGTATGTACGTGCATGCATGAATCTATTCTCAATTCAACTCTTTAAATTAATTCATGACTCATAATCACTAATTTACCATGAACCATGCAAGGAATAACTTAAATACACAATTAAGAAGATGATTTTCCTACCTTAGGCCTTGAATTCTAGGTGTGGAAGCTCAAATATGCAAATTCCCTTCAATTCTTCTAAGTTCAAGCAAAATCCTTCTTGAAGAACTCAATTTCTCTCACTCTCCCTTTCTCACTCGGTTTGGTCTCAAGAAGATGAGCAAATGATGTATTAAAATGATGTAAAGTGGAGGATAGGTGGTCTAGAATCAAGCCACTTACTGGCAAACGTGCAAATATCCCAAACCAATGTATTCTAACATTATTTAATCTAATTTAATCCTTCCAAGTCAAATTTTAATTAAACCTACCATAAAATCACATAAATTCTAACTAGCATATAATACTAATCAATTTCTGATTCGGCCGCCGATAAAGCCTTCAATTTGCGGTTCGAAATTAAAACATTAACAGATCATTTAACGGCAAACAGATAGAAATGCAACTAATGCAACACATTCATATAAACAGATCAGGATTTCATTCTAATCAGTTACTTATCATGCTTAATCACAGATTAACATTAATCAGAGGTGAGGGTTGTCACAGTCTCCCCTCCTTAAAAAAAGTTTGGTCCTCCAAACTCAGATTACCTTCATTTTGGAAGAATACTGGATTTAGAGGGAACAGTTCAGGATACCGTTTCATCATGTTGTCTTCCCTTTCCCAAGTGGCATAAACGCCAGCATGGTTTTGCCAGTCTACTTTCACTAACGGAATCTCTTTATTCCTCAACTTCTTGATTCGTCGGTTTACAATCTGAATAGGCTATTCTTCATAAGTGTAGTTATCACTTAGCACTACACGTGTAGGCTCAATAACATGGAAGGGATCCCGAAGATAATCCCTCAACATTGAAATATGGAAGACATTATGCATATGCTTCATTTCAGGAGGAAGCGCTACTTGATACGCTACCGGATTAATCTTTTCAATGATCTCATACGGTCCGACATATCTTGGTGCTAGCTTACCCTTGACTCCAAAGCGAGTCTGCCTTTCATTGGTGTCACTTTAACAAAAACATGATCACCCATTTCATATTCCCTGTCTCGCCTTCGGACATCCGCATAACTTTTCTGTCGGTTTTGTGCGGCTTTCAATCTCTGTTGAATCAGTTTCACCTTTTCTGTGGTCTCCTGTACAATCTCGGGCCCAAACAAAGGCCCATCTCCGACTTTTGCCCAGCAAATAGGAGATTGACATTTTCTGCCATATAAGGCCTCGAAAGGCGCCATACCAATGCTCGAGTGAAAACTGTTGTTGTAGGCAAATTCAGCTAAAGGTAAATGGCTTTCCCAATTTCCTTGGAAATCAATGACACACATACGCAGTAAATCTTCCAGAGTCTGGATTGTTCTCTCTGACTGGCCATCTGTCTGAGGATGGTATGCACTACTCAGTCTCAATTCGGTACCCAATGCAGTTTGCAAACTTTGCCAAAATCTCGATGTGAACTTCGAGTCCTATTAGAAACAATGGACACAGGCACTCCATGCAACCTAACAATCTCATCAATATAAATTGTAGCCAATTTGTCCGCATTATAAATTGTTTTGACAGGTAAGAAGTGAGCAGATTTAGTCAATCTATCAATAATAACCCAAATTGAGTCCATACCTTTACTGGAGCGAGGTAATCCAACAATGAAATCCATAGTAATATGTTCCTATTTCCACTCCGGTATTGGTAAGGGCTGAAGTAAGCCTGCGGGTTGTTGATGTTCGGCTTTGACTTGTTGACAATGTACGCATTTCAATACAAACTCAGCAATTTCTTTCTTCATTCCCGGCCACCAGAAATTAAGTTTCAAGTCTTGGTACATTTTTGTATTTCCTGGGTGGATGGAAAGTTTTGAATTGTGGCCTTCCTGTAAAATTCATCTTTTCAGTTCAGAATCATTTGGTACACACAACCTTCCTTGAAACTTCAATACATTGGTTTCAAATTTAAAGTCCGGCCTCGGTTTAGATTCCCGTTCATCAATGACCTTCTTCAAGAAGTCATCTAGGTGTTGTTTCTCTTTAATCTCCTTAATAAGTGCCGGTTGAGCAGAAATAGCAGCTAATGTTCCACCTTGTTCACGCAAAACAAACTCAACTTCGAGTTTTTCAAGATCACATAGCAGTTCTTTCTGTCCGGTGAGTAAACAGGCTAAATTCCCAATTGATTTCCGACTCAGTGCATCAGCATCGGTGTTAGCTTTTCTTGGATGGTACAAGATTTGCAAGTTATAGTCTTTTATCAGTTCTAACCATCTCCGCTGCCTCATGTTCAATTCTTTCTATGTAAAGAAATACTTTAAGCTCTTGTGATCTGTGTACATCTCACATGTTGCCCCATAAAGGTTGTGGTGCCAAATTTTCAATGCAAAAACCACTGCAGTAAGTTCTAAATCATGAGTGGGGTAGTTTTTTTCATATGGCCTCAGTTGTCGGGAAGCATATGCAATAACTTTACCATTCTGCATTAAAACACATCCCAAACCTTTATAAGAAGCATCACTGAAAATAGTAAATCCATCCGTACCTGAGGGTAGGGTAAGAATCGGTGCAGTCACAAGTCGAGTCTTTAGTTCCTGAAAAGCTGATTCCCTTTGGTGTCACGACCCGAATCCGCCCCTATGGGTTAAGGACATAACCGGCCAGTAATCGAGGGATTACCTGCGGCCTCAAACCAAACCAGACATAACTCATCAGAGTAAAGGGGCCAAACAGAAGCAAAATTTAAAACTTTGTCCATAGAGCTGTGCTTACATGGCACATCATAACAACCATACATAAACATATTAATAACTCACATCAAAATATGTACTAATACAAAGCTCTGTACACACAGGATCTATCAAGTCCGGGTCAGCCAATCAAAACTATATACAAACCACATAAACCAAAGTCCTCGCCAACATGACAAAATAAAAAAAAAATAAGGTAGCAAAAGGGCGAAGACGAGTCTCGTGCGTGAGACGTAAGGCTCAATCTTCAAAACCTTGGTTGTTCCACACAAACTTCACTGAGGCTGGGTTTGGACCTCCCTTGGCTCACCTACAGACACATGAATGAGCGTGAGCGAAAGCCCAGTGAATAATATAAAATAAAAGGAGATACATTGGAACAATATACATCGAATGACCTTAGGCCCAATTCATACTTCTATCTAATACATACATATATTCATACATAGGTCAAATAACTGCAGTTCCAAACACATCGGACGGCCTCGGGCCCAATCTATTCATGTCAAACTGGCCTTTGGCCCACTTGTCTTTCGTTCATGTCAAACTGGCCTTCGGCCCATTCATACTTTTCATGTCAAACTGGCCTTTGGCCTATTCATACTTTCATGTCAAACTGGCCTTTGGCCCATTCATTCTTTCATTCAGATCATACTGGCCTCTGGCCCATTCATTCATTCATGTCAAACTCATACTGGCCTCTGGCCCATTCATTCTATCATTCAGATCATACTGGCCTCTGGCCCATTCATTCATTCATGTCAAACTCATACTGGCCTCTGGCCCATTCATTCTATCATTCAAACTCATACTAGCCTCTGGCCCATTCATATTTTCATGTCAAACTTTTGTCCACCATTCAAATTAACAAACTTATATGACTTACATGGAAGTAAGCAATTGGACAAACAACATATATCTTTATTAAGATATTACTCACAGTGATCAGTTGGTTGATTTGCCCTGGAGCTTGACCCTACACATCACATAACACATATGGGTCACAAACGATTTAATCCATTCCTTAATTCACATATTCATCTTTAGGCTTCTTTCTTACTCTTTTAATTCATTCACAATGCTCAATGCATGCCTAAGAGTACTTAGAAGTGAAAGAGAACGGAAAACGAGACACATAACATCATTACAAAATTTCAGAAACAAGGGTCCCCGCTCGAGCGTGGACTTCCCCGTTCGAGCAGACCCATGAGGTCTGCAAAAGTGCTGGTTACATCAAATTTACGCTCGAGCGCGCACTCGGACGCTCGAGTGCGAACTCGGTCTACATAGCTCCCCGCTCGAGCGTAAACTTCCCCGCTCGAGTGGACGTCATGTCTGTAGAAAATACTGGGAGCTCGTATTTCCCGCTCGAGCGGACATCATAAATTCTGGGTTTTCCAGAATGGTTCTTGAGCTCAAATTCAACATCCAAACCAACATTTCTTGCATATTATGGCTCAAACTTCACATAAACATGTACTCACATGGTACAAGCACCAAATTATAACGCAATGAAGCTCAATTTCACAAATTAGTCACATGCATGTCTCAATTCACACCAAACTTATTTTCAACATAACAATTTCATGCATTCAAAGCTCATTCTCTTAGGAATTGCACATGCATGTGAGGTATAACCTTCATTACCAACTCAAATGGTGCAAATGGTGATCACAAGCATAAACTTTAACCAAAATCCTACATGGATCATACCTTTCATGTTCAACTATACAAATTCATGGCAATTATACACATGCATGCATTCCATGACTTCAAATTCATCAATTACAACACAATTCTTGTCCTTGCTCACCCTTCAACTTTGAATTCACAAAATTACAATATTGAACTCATGAATTCATAGCTAATTGCTTACCTAGAAGCCCAATCTTCCCAATGTATGGTCAAATCTTGAGTTGGTCTTCAAATTACTCAAGCTTCAAAATCAAAACCCCAATTGTTTCACTCTCCATCTCTCTAGCCGGCCCTCTCTCTCTTTTCTTGGAGTTGATTTCAGCCAAATGAACAAAAAGAGAGGGGTTGGGTGTATAATGCTCCACTAACATAAGTTTTCCCTTAATTACATTTACAATATTGCACAATTGAGCACTATAACATTAATTTAATCTAATTAATCTGATCTGAATCAATTTCCAATTAAATTTCACCGTAGGCTCTAAAAATTATGCCAATCACAATGGCGCAATCAATTTCGGTTTCTATGGCCGATAGGCCTTTCAATTTAATTTCCAAAGCAGATAATCAAACAGATATTCCTACGGTGAACAGATAGAAATTCAAAACCACATATCTTCACATAATGGCACACAGAATCATATCAAACACAATCATATTCATAATAAGGACCAATTAGCATACTACGGAACAGGGATATCACATTTGGTCAGTCTAGTCAAATGATATTCCTTTTTGAGTCAACTGAGTCAATGGTAGTGCACTTTTGGAGAAGTCTTTCACAAACCTTCTGTAGTACCCGGCTAAACCCAAGAAACTCCAGACTTCAGTAACATTAGTCGGTCTGGGCCAATTTACCACTGCTTCAATTTTCTGCAGGTCAACTGAGATGCCATCCTTACTAATTACATGTCCCCAAAAAATAACATTATCAAGCCAAAATTCACACTTTGTCAGTTTAGCATACAGTTTCTGTTCTCTTAAGGTCTGTAAGGCAATTCTCAAATGACGTTCATGTTCTTCTTTACTCTTGGAATAAATCAAAATGTCATTTATAAAAACAACCATAAATTCATCGAGGAATGGTTTGAAAATTCAGTTCATAAGGTCCATAAATGTAGCAGGCGCATTAGTAACTTCGAAAGGCATAACAAGAAATTCATAATGTCCGTACCTCGTTCGGAAGGCAGTTTTTTCAATGTCCTCTGGTTTGACTTTCAACTAGTGGTATCCGGATCTAAGGTCAAGTTTGGAGAAAACCTGGGCACCTTGCAACTGGTCAAACAAATCATCAATACGAGGCAATGGATATTTTTTTTTCACTGTTACCTTATTCAGTTCACGGTAGTCAATGCAGAGTCTTAGTGAGCCGTCTTTTTTTTTCACAAATAAAACTGGTGCGCCCCACGGCGAAGTACTGGGCCTGATGAACTTCTTATCTAGCAATTCTTGTAGCTGAATTTTCAGTTCTTTCAGTTCGGTAGGTGCCATTCTGTACGGAGCTTTGGATACTAGCTGTGTACCCGGTAATACTTCAATAATGAACTCTATCTCCCTATCAATCAAATCCCCTGGCAAGTCTTCTGGAAAAACGTCTGGGAATTCTCTAACTATAGGAATACTGTCCACATCGGTTTTAGTATCAGTAGGTACAGTCAATACACAACATAGATATCCTTTATATCCCTTTTTAATCAATTTTCGTGGACGAATTCAGATACGGGGGAGGTACTACACCAACTCCGCTAAACACAAATTCAGGCAATCCAGGTGGACGGAAAACAACTTGTTTCGTTACATAGTCTAGGGTAGCATGATATTTTGTTAACCAGTCCATTCCAAATATTACATCGAAATGATCAATGTTCAAAGGCAGTAAATCAATATACAAATGCACATCCCCAATAACAATTTCACATGCAGGATACACATAAGCACAAGTCATGGATCCCCCAGCGGGTGAAGATATGGCTAACAAATAGTTCATGGGTTCCAGTGGTCTATTTAATTTTCATGAAAAAGCATGCAAGACAAACGAATGTGTAGACCCCGAATCAATCAGAACATAAGTATTTTGAGCACAAATTGAGAGTATACCTAACACAACTGTCTCGGTATTCTGCACATCTCCCAGTACTAGTGCAAACACTCGGCCTTGCCTTAAAGGCTCCTTTCCAGTGGCTTTAGGGTTGGGTTTTGGTGTGACAGTTGATGCTGCGGCGCTAGCTGCAGCTTTACTATTGCCTTGGGAAGTGGAAGGGCAATCTTTGACCATATGGCCCACCTTGCCACACTTATAACAAGCACCAGAGATTTTATAGCAAACCCCTTTATGCCTTTTTCCACATTCAGAGCAGGGTGGTATGGAATTGTTTCCTTGACTAGAGCTGGTCGTTGACCCTGTATTTTGCTTCTTATTCGATGAGTTATTTCGGCCTTTCTTAAACTTGAAGCCCCGTCTCTTACCGCGCCACTCAGACGCTGGTGTTTCAGTCTGTTTCAATGCCTCGATATTCGACTCAGCTATTATTGCTTGGTCAAGGACATCCACATATTTAAGTAGCTTCAAGACATTGATTCGGTCAAGTATTTCTACATTGAGCCCGCCTTCAAACTTCCGGGCCTTTTTATAATCAGTGTCCACCATGTGTGGTGCATATCTGGCGAGTTCAATGAATTTTGATTCATACTCTGCTACTGACATGGTGCCCTGTTTCAACTATTCAAACTCATCACTTTGCGGTTTCGGACACACTGGGGAAAGTATTTTTCAAAGAAGGACTCCTTAAACTGAGCCCAAGTCATAGCATTGTTGGTATCACGGACGAGCATCCACCACCGTCTGGCCTCTTCTTGTAGAGTAAAGGTAGCCAGTAACACCTTATGTGCTTCAGAACACGGAAACACTTTGAACAATTTCTTAGTCTCTAGAACCCATGCTTCGGCCTTTAATGGTTCAAGGCCTCCTTGGAATGATGGTGGTTTCATTTTGCTAAACTTTTGTGTCAGAGCAATTATATCAACATTAACATTTGGTTCTGGCTGTACTGGAGGAGGTGGGGGATGTTGGTTCTGTTGTTGCCTTAGGGCTTCAGTCAACAGTTCTACTGTTCTTTCTAACCTTGCCATCCTTGCCTCGGATGATTCAGATTCATCGGCATGCCTTGCATTGTCCATTTCACTATAGGCAATATGGTAATAATAAACATAAGAAGTTGTTGACTTAAGCATATTAACACGTTAACACATATATTCATATCATGGCCACACACACTTTCTCATGCTCATGCAATGCCCTAATTACTTTTCTAGGACATCCTATAGCTCATTTGGACACGTGTTTGTGGTATAACTCATGGTTTGCTATCACTCTAATACCACTCTGTCACGACCCAAACCTGCCCCTATGGGTTTAGCATCGCAACTGGCTAGTAATCTGTGATTATCGAAGGTCTGCTTAACAGTAATGACAGTAATACAGAGTAAAGGGGCTGGTGGAAGCCAAAACAGTAAATAAAAAATGTCCAATGAGCTGTGACAATCTGGATGCAAAAAGACTTTTTATAAACATGCCACATTGGTAACAAAAACATATGTACATGCGACATATACACAAACATCCATGTCAGGGACCAAATCCCTAACTATAACTGTACGGTCAAGTCTTAACCATTTATTACAGAACAGAGGCAAAAATGGGGAATCTAAAACACCCCAAAACAGCCTTAGCTTTAACGCATTCGGAACCTCGAGGTGAGGCACAATGATTGGCTTTGACAAAACGGGAGCTTAGCCTAACGCTCCTAGCTTCGTTCCGGTGCCTGGACACCTACATTTAAATATGAACAGTGAGCTAATGCCCAGTGAATAACATATGCGTAAAGGGGTTAAGAATGAATGTCCTTTCAGTAATCAAAACGGTCCATTGTATCAGTAAATCAGTTATTCAACCAGTGGCTCATATTTCATGCCATAGCAGTCATTTAGAAAACATAATAGTCATATGTGGTACATCCAATAGCAAAACAGTACAGTAGGTCTTAACAGACTGAACAGTTAGTTGAGGCCATCATAACAGTAAACAGTAGTAGTTCCAAACATGGGAACCGACAGAGATCTCTGTGACAGTAGTAGTAACAGTACAGTAATAGTAAATTGCTATGGATGCCACGAATACAGTTTACAAATAGGATAAACATTCATTCATTAAACAATAACGTTTCAGTAAACAGAACTGTTGATCATTCAGAAAATAATCATAATTGAACATATCTTTACAACATTGTCACTCACAGAGCACTGGGCTATAGACAAGCTAACAAGCGTCCTCGGATGCCAACTCTACAGAGTAACAGAACGAACACACACTTAGGATTAATAACTTAGCCCCTAACTATACTTGGTGTGGTTCTATAACATTATCCTCATTAAGATGCCTTAAACTTGGCCTAGGAATGCCTAGGATGGAATGAGGATGCGAAAATGCACTTTAAAACACTTTTCAAATTTTTGCTGAAACAGGGGTCTCGCTCGAGCGTGGCTTTCTACGCTCGAGCGAGCGTGCCAAAACAGAGGGGTCGCTCGAGCATGGACTTCCTCACTCGAGCGGTCTGTAAAAATGCAAAAAGTGCTGGATGTTGAAAATCCCCGCTTGACGTTCACTCGAGCGTGAGACACAGCTCTTGGCTCGAGCGTAGGTCTCGTCGCTCGAGCGTGCGTCTGCGTACACCAAAAACCTGAGAGCTTGCAATCTATGCTCGAGCCAGAATTCCTCCGCTCGAGCAGAGCTCCGAACAAAAGATGGTCGCTCGAGCGTGGAATCCTTCGCTCGAGCATGGAAGCCAAAATCTGGAATTTCCAGATTTGCCTCTCAAGCTCAAACCAAGCATTCAACACATCAAAACTCAACCTTTTGGGCCCATTTTCTGGAAAACACTTGAAAACCAACAATATAACATGTTTTGAAGGTCAATTTTGTAAGATCAAGCCCAAAGGTAAGCCAATTGAACACCAATTCAAAGAAACTTGAAGAACAATGCAAGAACATTACATGCAAGTGTTCTAATGAATTCCAATGCTCCAAAACATGACCAAATGCAAGATTGAGCTCAAAACTATGGTGAATTCATGGACTACAACCAAAATGTGGACATGCATGTGGAAATTCTTATGAAAACAACCTCAAAATGCTAGAGTATGTACGTGCATGCATGAATCTATTCTCAATTCAACTCTTTAAATTAATTCATGACTCATAATCACTAATTTACCATGAACCATGCAAGGAATAACTTAAATACACAATTAAGAAGATGATTTTCCTACCTTAGGCCTTGAATTCTAGGTGTGGAAGCTCAAATATGCAAATTCCCTTCAATTCTTCTAAGTTCAAGCAAAATCCTTCTTGAAGAACTCAATTTCTCTCACTCTCCCTTTCTCACTCGGTTTGGTCTCAAGAAGATGAGCAAATGATGTATTAAAATGATGTAAAGTGGAGGATAGGTGGTCTAGAATCAAGCCACTTACTGGCAAAAGTGCAAATAGCCCAAACCAATGTATTCTAACATTATTTAATCTAATTTAATCCTTCCAAGTCAAATTTTAATTGAACCTACCATAAAATCACATAAATTCTAACTAGCATATAACACTAATCAATTTCTGATTCAGCCGCCGATAAGGCCTTCAATTTGCGGTTCGAAATTAAAACATGAACAGATCATTTAACGGCAAACAGATAGAAATGCAACTAATGTAACACATTCATATAAACAGATCTGGATTTCATTCTAATCAGTTACTTATCATGCTTAATCACAAATTAGCACTAATCAAAGGTGAGGGTTGCCACAATGATGATTTTGCCACTTCGCAAAGTGGGCTTAAAACTCGCATTTGATGAATTATTCCAATTCAGGCAATCAAGCCTCCACCCACAGGCATTCAAGCAGTTTAAGCACTTAAGCAAATAGCCTTATGGCAAGCATGCTATCATAACAACACTCACACTCATGTAAGGATTCTAAAACATAAACACTTACAGTGTACTTCGAGCCAAAACAGAAAACTAATTAGAAATCATGCATGATCCTAACTATGTTAAAATGCCTAATGCAACACATGCAAAATGAAACTAAATAGGCTCGGCTATCTAAGATGGCATATGAATGCAACAATTGATACACGTATTCAAAGAAGTATTGAAATACAATGCAGTTTGAATGATGCGCCGAGCCCGGTGCATGCAATACAAATGAATGATGCAAACATGCAAACATAAGGTATGCTAATTGAAAAATGCCCTAAAACTAACCACTGAAAGCGGTTAAGTAAAAGGGAGAAAGAAGTGGGGTTGGAAGACATGCACACACACACGCACCCTTATTACAACATTGTGCCCTCTCATAGGAGGGTCCGAATGAATACGCTAAGCTAATTTAAGCTAAGCTAATCTAACTAATCTAATTAATCTAATTAGACTAATTATTACACAACCCAAATTGAAGAAATAGCTAAGCTAAGCTACTTAGTTATTATAACACTTAACTAATTAACAAATTAATTAAATTACAAATTCATGCTAAGCATTAAAATATGTAAACTAGGCTGCCTCAGCTCTGCCTTGAAGAAGTTGAACATGCATGCCTCGGTTCCCGTCCTGAAAAGCTCTTTAATTGCTCTTTAGAGGCTCTGTTTGGAGGGTGTCTTCAAGGACTTGTGTAGACGCGCCCTGGGGGCCTCACTCCACAGTTCGGACTCCCCTGTTTTGTTTTGTTGCGGTTCGTAATCTGAACCAAAGAGTCCAACTCTGGCAAATCGTTTTAAAGAAAAAACAGATTTTTGAAAAGTAGTGCCAAACATGGACTGCTTTGCCAGATACAGAGTCGCCACCTAAATATTTTTAAAATGGGAAATTTAGGAAACCCTGACTCGGTGCCGAAGGCCACGTGTCCGTCATCACCAAATGTCTTGGCTCGGGAGCTTAGGTACGATCGGGGAAGGTCAGCTATGAGCACCCCTTTCACTCGGTCCAAAGACCGGCCTCTACTAACTGTGATATCCAATTTTGAAAACGTTATGTGTTCTTATTCCGGTTATTAGCTTAGAATTACTATGTTATGCGCACAGCAAACAAGTATAGACTAGATTGCCTAATTTGGAAACAAGCATTGCATATCCGTTCGTTTTGAAAAGGGCTTTGGAATTTGCTACTCGCAAGTAGGCTAAAACACGGATTTCAACGAGTTTTTCCAACTCAAGCAATCCAACCTCCACCCACAGGCATTCAAACAGTTTATCTCATATAAGCATTTAGCCACATGGTAATCATACTGTCATGTTAACATTCACACGCATGCGATATGCTAAAGCATAAATACTTACATCGTACTCCGTGCCAAAACAACAAACTAGTTAGCACACATGCATGCCCTAGTTCATGTTAAGTGGCTAATGCAACACATACAGAGATGCATTTTAGAGCAGGCTCGGCTATCCTAAGCATGACATGTGAAATGCTACATGTAACAAGTATTCAATTTGGAAATTGAAATACAATGCGGTTAGCATGATGTACCGAGCCCGGTGCATGTCAACAAATGCATGGATGCATGCATGCATTGCATAAGGTATGCTAAAATAAACGTGCCCTAATCTACCATCGTAAGCAGGTAAATAAAAGGGAAGAAAGAAGTGGTGGTTGGAAGACATACACACCACTCACTCACACTTATTACAACTTTGCCCTCACACGTAGGGACCAAAAGAATATACAAATTAACTAACTACGCAAGCTAATTAAATATTACAAATTAATTAAATTAACAAATTAATTAATCTAAGAAAAAAAATAGTAAACCGCCTCGGGAAGAGGACCAGATGCATGCGCGCTCGGATTCCGCTCGGAATTACACTGCCATGCCTAGCCTGCCTCTGTTTTCCCTGCTTTGCTCCTCTGAAAACTGCCAAAGTCCCAAGGATGCCTCTCTGGATACTGGGAATCATCACCGGCCAAGTAGAATGATCATCGACAGTGAATTTGTGGTCACCGGCACAAAATGAATCCATCGACTGTCTATTGACTGCCGGTCGGCACTAAATACTGCCGGCCGGCAATAAGTTCCTGCAGAACCTGCAACTCACAGCAGCAGAGGGCAAAACTTGCATGGCAATACAATTCAAGCCATTTATGCACCAACCAAGCCCCTTATTACGTTTGAGACTCAAAGGGACATGGTCCTTGGTTCTCGGACCATCAATCGTGCATTTTCATGCATGATGGTCCAAAGAACCAATGTATGCACTTTCATGTCAAATGAAATGCAATGCAAACAACAAACCAAAGAATCCTAACCTCTATCACACTCACTTCAAGAGGCCAAGTATGCACAATGCAATGCAATCCTAGACATATTGGCTAGCATGCAATATGGACAATGCAAGGCACTTATACAACATACAAGCAAGCATGCAAGGCAAGCATGCAAACCAAATAAAAGAGGGACTTAAACATGACCTAGGCAACTCCAAATAGGCCAAAATCAGTAGCCAAAACCATGGAAGTGAAGGCCAAAATGCACACACGCATGCATGCAATCATGGTCCAAAACTTAAAGCATAATGGGGCAACTTTTAAACACATTTAAAAGGGCACAAATATGAACAATTAGCATGCAAGTTAAGCTCTAAAATCATGTTAGAAGAGCCAAACCAACTCAAACAAGATAAACAAAAGCATGCAAATGGCCCAAATATTCAAGGCTCACCAAAGAGGTAATGAACTACACTTAACAAGACCTAACATGGCAAGACTTAAGCAACTAAAATCAGAGTTTTAGCACACAGAATCAAGCCCAAAGGACTACTTAGATGGCATCTAAGTGGCTCAAATTCAAAGGCATGCACAATGGTCAAGACATAGGGCATCCAACATATGCTCTCAAAGCAACAAAGAGGCAACTAAGGCAAGCATATGAGCATGCCAAAGGGACTGAAATTACATGTTGGATGGTTCCAAACCACTAAAATGATGCAAGCAACACAAGCTACACATTCATATACTTGAGGCGTATAAGCCCGGCAAGCCACAAATGCAAATGAGTTATACTAAGCATGCCAAAATCGATCCAAACAACTATGGACAGACCTAAAGCATGGCAAAATAAGCATAAGAACTTCACAAATCTAAGCCTAAAACATGCTAAAGCAAAGGCACACAGCCTAAGGCATGTTAAGGGATTAAGGAGGCATTACATGGCAACTATACTAAACAAGCATGGAGTGCCAAAACCAACTTAATATAAAGTTATAACATGGCAATATAAGCATAAAATACAGCCATGGCATGCTCAACACACACTTGAACAAAGACTTCCTTAAGAGACCAAAAATGGTCCCTTTCAAGGACAACAAGGAGAGGGGGTGGCCCTCTCTTTTGGAGACTTCAAGGCACCATCTCCACCACTGAAATCCCTCAAGATTTCAGTGGTGAAGAGGCCCAAACACCAAAGTCTCGAAACTTGCACAAAATAGCACAAAATGAGGCCTTTCAAGGCCTAAGGGTGGTCAAACTTCCCCAAAGCACAAAACACTCTTAACAAACAATCAAGAGGGCCTAAAAACAGAACTTTTTTGTATTAAACACTAAGCACAAAAACAGCTCTAAGATAGGTAGAAATAGGATGCAAAAATGGGGAATAAAAGGGAAGTTTCTTACCCTTGAAGACCACCTTCACAAATGATGCTCCAACAGCCCTTCTTGGCTTGAATCCACCTCCAAAACACTCAAACAAGCCTCCAAGGGTCTCAAGTCCAAGAGATAGTGTGTTAGTGTGTGTGTGTGAGCAAAAATGGCACAAAACACACACTTATGGAGATAGAAAAATATATCTAACTCTAACCTAGAACTCAAGCTTTTCCAAAGCTGTCTAAAAGTCTAACAAGTGTCTAACCCTAATGCCAAGAGAAGACCCTCTCTTATATAGGCAATTCCCTCTTGTAAAGCTTACAAAACAAGCCTTCCAAGAGGGAAATCCCTCCATACACGTGTATGGAGGGGAATGGGGTGGGTGCCAGCTATCACAGTTGGCACAAAATATCTACAAAAGTAGATGAACAGTGGTCGGCCACTCAAAATTGTCATTTTGACAAAATTGAGTGCCGACCGGCAACAAAGAGTGCCGACCGCAATATATATTGCCGGTGGCAACAAAAACCAGCCAGTGGCCTCTCTAGTGCCGGTGGTGTGTGGGGATGCCTCAAAAGGCATTATCTGCCCCTCCAAGGCAAAACACAAGTGTTTGGTGCAAAACCAGACACAAAACAGTCGAGTTCGGAGATCCTGAGGCAGGGCACGTAGACGAGAACTCCGGGAACTCCAAAGGAACACGAACATGGATAATCACCGAGTGTTCAAACGGTGACGTCCAAGTCTTGAGGACGGTCAAAAATGGGGTGTCTACAGTTGCTCCTCTTTGACAGAACTCGAAAGTCATAACAATGACGGGAGTGAATGTCAAAGCCCAGAGACGACCCATTTTTGACAAGGCCGAAGACTTGGACAAACATGCAAGACAAACAAGGTATGCGCCCGAAGGCAGGGGCAAAATGCAACTGAAAATGCAAGAAGCCGAGCATAACTTATGATCATGCAAAGAAAGCTGTAATGAAGCACACATGCGACAGTTATAAGCTAGCATACACCAGACTACACTGTAATGCAGAAAGGATGTATGAGAATTATGCAATTCTCAATACGTCTCACGCGGAGGATACAATACCTGTGCGGCTCGTCCGTTGCACCGGCCTGCCTCAATGAGCCGTACATACAATATCGTGCCTGAAAAGAAAGAAAACTTAACAGGTATGATATTGTTAGCAACATGCATGATAATGCAATGATGAATGCAAAATGATATGCAATATATACAAAACAATGTATAAACAATGCAAATGATATGCAATGCAATTGAAACTATGCAAACTAAATGCAGAGCAATTGAATCATGATTCAATCATGAGCGGTTCGAAACCACACACTTATGTCAAATAGATTGATGGAAGTAACAAGTCTGTCTACCATAGAACGATGTCTGAACTATGAGTGATGTAGACGGACACAAGAGCAAGTAATTGGGTGGAATGACATAAGTGGGGTAATGACCCGCTGAGGAAAGAACAATGATCCTAATGCCGGATGCAATAATTACACTACAATGCAATATATACAATGGATATGGCATGTAGCCAAACCGTATCTTGCTTAGGAAGGGGATGCACGCATACAAGCCGCATCTAATCACAGAACTGTACGCGTGCAGAACTGTGCTTTGACGTGAAAAGTATGGACACATACCAGACCAAGCTCAACAAGGAAAGGTGCGAGCCATAGATGGAAGATGATGCAGTGGATGCATGCAACTAAAATGCAATATATACAATATGCAATGGAATGGATATTTACAATGGATAAGTGAAGGCGAAACATGCGTATCGACGCAAGTGAAGAATGCACGACAATGCGGGTGGAAGCGAAACATGCGCGTCAACGCAAGTGAAGAATGCACGACAGTGCGGGTGGAAGCGAAACATGCGCGTCAACGCAAGTGAAGAATGCACGACAGTGCGGATGGAAGCGAAACATGTGCGTCAACGCAAGTGAAGAACGCACGACAGTGCGGGTGGAAGCGAAACATGCGCGTCAACGCAAGTGAAGAATGCACGACAGTGCGAGTGGATAATGTAGTGGGTGCATGCAAACTATAATGCAATATAGATGGATGTTTACAAAAAAAATGCATGACATATGCACTATGTTTTTTTTTGGATTTTTTGAAATGCATGACATATGCAGTATTTACAATGATGCATGACATATGCATGTATATTTTTTGTTTTTTTGGATTTTTTGAAATGCATGACATATGCAATATTTACAATGATGCATGACATATGCATGTGAAGGTTTCGCATCCTCCAAGGATTTAAGGTCTCCTAGACCGTGCGTGCTTGAGGTCTCGCCAGACCCGAGGGGCAATGCATGAATTGAGATGTGGTGCACAAGACAATGCAATACGCGAGATCGCGTGATGGAATGCATGCCAAGTGCAATGAGATGCGCAAAACAGCGCGGTGCGTTCAGACAACGCGAATGAAGGTCTTGCACCTCCCAAGGATTTAAGGTCTCCTAGACCGGGATGTGGGAAAAGTGCATGATACTGCAAAATGTGCGCGTTACAACGGGTGCAGTCATGCAAAGCGATGCAAGTGATGATGTATACTACACCACATGCGGTCATGCGTAACAATAAAGGTTTTGCACCTTCCAAGGATTTAAGGTCTCCTAGACCGTCATGACATATGCAGGTGAAGGTTTTACACCCTCCAAGGATTTAAGGTCTCCTAGACCGTGCGTGTTTAAGGTCTCGCCAGACCCGGGAGCGAACAAAACAATGCGATGTAAAATGCAAGTGAGACACGCATGCCATGAAGGAATGGAAAATGATATGCAAATGAGACACGCATGCCTCAAGGAATGGAAAATGATGCAAGTGAGGTACACGTGCCTCACGGAGATGTAAAATGTAGCAAGTGTGACACGCATGCCACACGGAATGGAAAGTGATGCAAATGAAACAAATGAAACAAATGAGACACGCATGCCCCATAAGAATGCAAAATGATGTGAGTGTGACACACATGCCACACGGAATGTAAAATGATGCAAATGAGGTACGCGTGCCTTAAAGGAATGCAAGATGCTGCCAATGAGGTACGCGTGCCTTAAAGGAATGCAAGATGCTGCCAATGAGGTACGCGTGCCTCAAAGGATGCAAAATACTGCCAATGAGGTACGCGTGCCTCAAAGGATGCAAAATACTGCAAGTGTGACACGCATGCCACACGGAATGTAAAATGATGCAAATGTGACACGCATGCCACACGAAATGGAAAATGTAAGTGAGACACGCATGCCTCACGAAATATAAAACAATGCAAGTGTGACACGCGTGCCACACGAAATGTAAAGCAATGCAAGTGTGACACGCATGCCACACGAAATGGAAAATGTAAGTGAGACACGCATGCCTCACGAAATATAAAACAATGCAAATGAACTCGAGTGCGTGACAACACGTTTTTTTTTTTTTTGGAATGCGTGATAACGCAAAACAAGGAGATGCACGACAACACAAATGATGTGCCAAGCAACGACAACACGAATGATGTGCGAGGCGATGTATGTATTGAGATGCATGACAATGCATGACAACGCTTGTAACAACATGCATGACAATGCATGAGGGATGTGCATGACGGCGCGACGCAACGCACCAGACAACATGATGAATGCATGCAACGCACGCGGGGCAATTTTTGAATCTTGTGAAAGAAAAAAGGATACAAAAGGATACAACATTGCATGAATTTGAGTGCTACGCACAGAAGACATGGTCCGAGGTCAAAACGGAGGCCGGTTGAGCATCGGAGATACACTTTCTTGCACTTTCTTGAGCTATGAAGACCAGAAACCACTCATATTGCCTAAACAAGGCTGTGGGAACATCACCGGCCGGGCTAGGAGGCCACCGGCTGTCCATCGGCTGAAAAATAATTCAATCGGCACAATATTATGCCGGTCGGCACAAAATGTTGCCGACCGGCAAAAAGTTGCTGAGTCGGGGCAGATTCGACTTTTCGCTTCGGGTGTTTTAAAATAGGGTTTCTAAACCCTATTTTCTTATCTCCCTTCCGCCGAAAACCATCTCTCTCTCTCTCTAGAGCCTCTTTCTCTCCTCATTTCCTCATTTCTTTGCGTTCTCGCGCCTTTTTCGTCGTTCGATTCGCGAAGTTCATCGCGTTTTAGACATTTTCGACCGATTGAAACTTCGTTTCGACGCTCCTTTTGCTATTTTCACCTTTTTGGGACTTGTTCCCCTCGATTTCCTCTTCATTTCCGTGCCTTTTCACATCCCGACCTTTCCGGCCATTTTTCACCCTCCCGGGGGTTGACTTTTCAGTTGACTCTTCGTATTCCGACCCGATTTTCATCTCTCGACCATTTTCTCATCATTCTCGATATGGCCGACGACATTCCACGTGGTGGGACTCCCTCGGATCATGAGATGGATCCCGAGGTCGAGCTCCTCCCGTTGAGCGAGCGCCCATTCGACCCGGCGACCTACCGGCCGGCGATTCACGTTCTACCACCCGACGGACTGCGCCAGTTCAGGAGTTTGACATGGCGTTGGACCCCGAGCTGCTGCTACGCGAGCCTGCCTCCCACCTATCCTCCGGCGCTTCCGAGGTAACTTTCTTTCTCCTTTACTTTCTGCAATGTAGAATTTTAACTGCCAACTGCCATAGCTATTACAGTCTTTAACTGCTTAGTTCCAACACTGATACACTGTATATTGTAATTGATTACAAACGTTTGCAACTGATTATCTGTTTAAGACTACACGCGCACACACACTAGCCTTGAACCACTCAAACCACGGCACACACCGTATTTCATTGCAAACACCATTGCCCGATACCTGTTTGAATCTGAAAAACTTGCACGCATGCCACATTTGCACCGAGCCACACAAACACACTGACGCATCACACGTTGTAGTTCACTGTAAACACACCGCACCCGGTATCTGTTTGAATCTGATATACGCACGCATGCCAAATTCGTACTGAACCACAAACACGTTGACACATCACACGTTGTAGTTCACTGTAAACACACCGGCACCCGGTATCTGTTTGAATCTGATAAATTGCACGCATGCCAAATTTGTACTGATTTACTGTTTCTTCAAAACTGTACATTTTATATTGCTTCGCAATTACTTGTTTGAAAACAGGGAGATTCCCATACCATCCACTGGTATGGGAATACCGTCGCTCGTGTGTGGTATGCTGAGCTTCCCGACGCAGTTCGCCATATTGTAGACCAGGCCGGCTTTGGCGCGTTCTGCAGGGGACTCTCCCAGCTCACGACATGCAGACCTCTCCTCGCCGCTCTAGTAGAGAGGTGGTGGGACACCACCGATTCGTTTCATTTGTCTGCGACCGGGGACATGACGATGACCCCTTACGATTTCTCGATGCTCACCGCATCGGGGTAGGGGGTGATCCGATCCCCTTTGACATAGACATGGATGAGTGGACTGCGGCTCAGGTCTACTTGCTTGGCGCGGCACCGCCTCTCGCGCGTCCCGGCTTCGTCCTACTCCTGGTTCGAGGTGCAGTTCCGGGTCCAGCCCCTCCTCGTTGATGCAGCTCCGATGACCCCAGAGGCCGTGGAGAGATATGCCCGCGGCTTCCTCATGTTCCTATTTGGGACGACCATCTTCGCCGACCGGGCGAACACAGTGCCTCTCTGCCTTCTCAGTGCACTGGTGGATGTCAAGACATTTTGCATTATGACTGGGGTGGTGCCGCTCTGGCCACCCTTTACGGATATATGAGCTCAGCCTCCCGCGGCAGTGGACAGTTGCTCGGGGTTACTGGCGTGCTTGGGAGGTACATTTCTTTTCTCTGCCTTTCATTTCCGTTCTTTATTTTCTGTACTCTGCACACTGCACACACTGTAGTCTGCTTTACACTTGCTGTATACTGTACACACGGCACACACATACTCTGCTTTACACTGACTGTACACTGCTCACACTGTACACTCTGCACAATACACTGTACAACGCTACTCAACTGTACACTCTGCACAATACGCTGCAAACACTGCTGCTATTTCTGCCTTCTATTCTGTATTCTGCTTTATCTGATAAATGCACTGGTATTTATCTTGCAGTTGTGGGTTTATGCCTACTTTCCTAGGCTCGCTCCTGTACCCGATGCAGAGACCCCTCTGGTCGTCCCTTTTTCACGCCGCTTTGACGGGAGATGCGTGCGGAGGCCCCGGGAGACCTTTAGCTTCTTCCGCCGCTACTCTCATCACCCCTGCCGAGGTATGTTTTACTTGCAGTGTAGTTAAGCTTCGCCCTTCCACTGTATATTTCAATAACAGTAGATAACAAATGTATTGCATTTTTAGATCACCTGGCGGCCGTGGGCTCCACTGCCGGTGATGATGCGGGATCGGTTTGCCGGTGCCGATGATACCTCA
>JAPPVO010007124.1:0-26840 GCA_030407325.1 Camellia japonica
GGCATTTCCCATAATTACATCACAACCCTAAGGTTCCATTTTCATCATTAACCCAACATTTATCTCATTTTTCTATGCCAAACATGCAAATAGGTTTATATAAACAAAACCTCAACTTTTGTAAAATTACGCAAAAGGCCCAAACTTTCTCAAAATTACCCAACAACCTCCAACATAACAAAATGCTAAAACTCAAAGACAAAGCTCATAAGAAGAGTAGGATATCCCTACCTCGAAGTTTGAGCTCAAACGGAGATGAAGACCAAAATCCAACGTGCTCCAAATCCCAAGTTTTTTCAGATTAAAACAAGCCCTCAACCCACTCTATCTTTTTAATAAAGGACTAAGGTAGAACTCACTCTAGATAGATCAAACCTTAAAGAGAAGACAAGTATAGAGAAGAGAGAGAGAGTCGGATCTAGGGTTTGAAAAAGAAAAGGGATGAAAAAGTGAAGTTAAAATCGCTCTTGCGATTTGATATATAACAGGCTCGCTCGAGCGAAGGATTGGTCGCTCGAGCGACCAGACACAAAGAGTACTCGCTCGAGCGAAGAAGTCTCGCTCGAGCCAACAACTCGAAGCTTCAGGTCTGCAACCCAGAAGCACGCTCGAGCGACAGAATGCTCGCTCGAGCGAGGAAACTCAAAACATACACCTCGCTCGCTTAAGCGAAGGAAATCTCGCTCGACCCAAAAAAACACAGCTCTCATGTCAATAGACGCAGACGCATGCTCGAGCGCAAGACTTCTCGCTCGAGCCACCAGACACAAAACTCAACTCTCTCACTCGAGCGACCAAACCCTGGCTCGAGCGAAGGATCCAAAACAAAGAGCTCGCTCGAGCGACAAACTTCTCGCTCGAGCGAAGGACCAAAATCTGGGCAGCAAATTTGCTCCCAACACAACCAACCTGTAACAAACTGCCCACATCCTATAACTCGAATACAAAGTATGAAAGGACGTAAACAAGATTTAAACAACTGATAACATCCACAGACACAAGTCCGAATCATTGTACAACAAGGGATAAAACCCGGGATCGCTATAACCTCCCCCCCTTAAAGAATTTCATCCCCGAAATTAAGCACAAGTTTTCAAAAACAGGTTTTTCTCCTTTTAAACAATGTTACACTTCAGCATTAAACAACTTGACCCATTACCGGTCATTCCATCTCTTATCAAGAGGCATTTCACAATATGTAAAACAACATACATTTCAACCTGCATTAACATTATGCATTTTCCTTCCAATTTCATATCATAACTAATGTTCATGATACATTTCCAATTCTACAATACTCAACATATGCAATGTTATATCAAACTTCCATTTTGAGGCAAGTTTCAAAACACTTCCATTAAACCAAAACACAAACCATGTTTTACAACCTAAGATATATTCAATACTCTTAAGGTTCAATAATACAACAAAATATACAATACATGCTCAAACATCCACAAATAGATCCGGATATTTCTCTTGGACCTCCAACTCACGTTCCCAAGTGGCTTCCTCTACTCCGTGATGTTTCCACAAAACCTTTACCAAGGGAATGGTCTTGCCTCGCAAGACTTGATCCCGCCTATCCAAGACCCAAACCGGTCTCTCCTCATACGAGGCATCCTCGTCAACCTCTAAGTCGGTCCAATCCAATATATGTGATGGATCCGGCTCATACTTCCAAAGCATACTCACATGAAACACGTCATGAACTCCGGACAACTGCGGCGGCAAAGCTAAACGATAGGCAACCTCGCCAATCCTCTCAAGGATCTCAAAAGGGCCAATAAACCGAGGGGACAACTTTCCACTCTTCCCAAACCTCATCAATCCCCGCCTAGGTGATATCTTCAGAAAGACATGATCACCCACCTCAAACACCAAAGGTCGCCTCCTATGGTCGGCATAAGATTCCTGACGACTCTAGGCTGTAACAAGCCTCCTACGGATAAGCTCAACCTTCTACGTCGTTTCCCTTACCAACTCCGGACCCAACAAAGGTGCATCACCCACCTCGGCCCAACAAACTGGAGACCTACACGGTCAGCCATACAAGGCCTCAAACGGTGCCATACCGATACTAGACTGGAAACTGTTGTTGTAGGCAAACTCCACCAAGGGCAAGTGCCTCTCCCATGTCCCACTAAAGTCAAGGACACAACCCCGAAGTATATCCTCAAGGATCTGAATAGTACGCTCGGACTGCCCGTCAGTCTGAGGATGATAAGCCGTGCTAAAGGTCAACTTAGTACCCAAGGCACTCTGCAAACTCTGCCACAACTTGGCAGTAAAACGAGGATCTCTATCTGAGACAATCGTCACTGGGACCCCGTGCAACCTCACTATGTCCCGAATATACAAGTCGGCAAGATGATCTACCGAATCTCTTACGCGCATAGGGATGAAGTGCGCCGACTTAGTCAACCGGTCTACAACCACCCAAATAGCATCACTACCCCGCTGAGTCCTCAGAAGACCTACAACGAAGTCCATAGTGACATGCTCCCACTTCCACTCGGCAATAGGCAAGGGTAGTAACAAACCCGCTGGCCTCTGATGTTCAGCCTTCACTTGCTGACAAGTAAGGCACTTCGACACGAAGACTGCCACATCTCTCTTCATACCCCTCCACCAAAACTGGCACCCCAAATCACGATACATCTTGGTGCCTCCCGAATGCACCGCAAGGCGTGAATGGTGAAACTCTCGGAGTACCTCCTCTCGGCAGGACTCCGGTACAAACAATCAGTCTCGGTATCTCACACTCTGGTCGGGATACTCAGACAAACCCTTCTCAACCTTCCCGCTGGAGATCTTCTCTCGAAGGGACTCTACCTCAAGGTCACCTCTCTGTGCCTCTAACACTCTAGTCACAAGTGTAGGCTGCGTAACAACAAAAACAAGGCAGCAGCCTCAACGGATTCGCCCAGAAGCAAATCAAACTCACCAAGTGCACCCCATCTCCCACTCCCGGATGGCTATACAAGCTACATCACCTATGGATTTCTGCTAAGAGCATCGGCCACAACATTGGCCTTCCCCGGATGATAATGCAACTCGAAGCCGTAATCCTCAATAAACTCCATCCACCTCCTCTGCCTCAAGTTCAAGTCTTTCTGTGTAAACAGATATTTCAGACTCTTATGATCCGAGAACACCTCAAATCTCTCACCATAAAGGTAGTGCCTCCAGATTTTCAAGGCAAAGATCACTGCTGCTAGCTCTAGGTCATGTGTAGGGTAATTCTTCTCGTGTATTTTCAACTGACGTGAGCCATAGGCAACCACTTTCCCCTCTTGCATCAACACACAACCCAAACCCTCTCGTGAGGCATCACAATAGATTGCATAACCCAACCCTCTCTCCGGAATAATCAAGACCGGAGCGGTGGTCAATCTAACTTTCAGCTCTTGGAACGACTTTTCACAAGTCTCACTCCATATGAATTTGACTTCCTTCCGAGTCAGTCTAGTCAACGGTGAAGCTAATCAGGAGAAATCCTTCACAAACCGGCGGTAATACCCCGCTAATCCCAGAAAACTACGGATCTCAAACACACTCTTAGGTTGTGCCCAATCTTGCACTGCCTCAATTTTGGATGTATCAACAGACACCCCTTCCCCAGAAACCACATGACCTAAGAACTTGACTTCTCCTAGCCAGAACTCACACTTCCCAAACTTGGAATACAGCCTATGGGTCCTAAGTAACTCAAGCACCACTCTCAAGTGTTCCCCATGCTCCTCCTCTAAAGGTGAATAGATAAGAATGTCGTCTACAAAAACGACCACAAAGCGATCTAAGAATTCCCGGAATATCCGGTTAATCAAATCCATAAAGACTGCCAGTGCATTGGTGAGCCCGAATGGCATCACCAGAAACTCATAATGGCCATACCGCGTACGGAATGCCGTCTTCGGAATATCCTCCTCCCTGACCCTCAACTGGTGGTAACCCAATCTCAAGTCTATCTTAGAGAAACAACGGGAACCCTTCAGCTGGTCAAACAAATCATCTATACGGGGCATAGGGTACTTATTCTTGACCGTAGCCCGATTTAACTTCCGGTAGTCGATACAAAGTCTCAAGGCACCATCTTTCTTTTTAGCAAAGAGGGCCAGTGCTCCCCACGGCGAAACACTAGGGAGAACAAAGCCCTTATCCAGCAACTCCTGGAGCTGAATCTTCAACTCACTCAACTCGGCTGGGGCAAAACGGTAACGTGCCATAGAAATCGACGCCGTGCCGGGCACTAAATCAATGGAGAACTCAATCTCACGGTGAGGTGGCAAACCAACGAGATCCTCGGGAAAAACATCCGAATACTCACAAACCACTCTCGGTAATACAATTTGGGTCTCATCACACTCACTACTCAAAAGGCTAGCAAGAGACCACTAAGCTCACCCCGCCCTCGCGGATCATACACCGGTGGCAACACACTACCAACCCGATCCCCCAAGAAATGAAAACACTCCCCGCTTAAGGTACATACTGTGACCCTCTGGCGGTAGCAATCGATAACAGCCCGGTATGACGACAGCCAGTCCATACCCAAAATAACATCAAAACCCTTCATGGGCATAACTACAAAAGGGAACGGAAGCCGATGATCGGCGACCTCTATATCACAACCTCTACATCCGTGCTTCAAAATCAATTCACCCCCAACAAGTGATACAACACATATAGGAGATGCTAATTGTGCCAACTCCAATTCCAAAACAGATGCAAATGCAGCAGATACAAAGGAATGAGACGCACCCGTATCAATCAATACACTAGCAACCGAGTTGCAAAACAGAAAGGTACCTCTCACAACTGATGGAACCGGTACCAAGTCCTGCGCGGTAACAGCATACACGCGCCCTGAAGGCCCCTGATCTACCTGCTCACCCCTCGGAGTATACGACTGCTGCACAGACTGGGACGATGAAGCCCCCTAATTGGCACTCGAGGCCTGCACTGACTGAGCTGGCTGAAGAATCTGCCTCTGCCCAGATGTGCCACTCAACTGCGGGCAAAACCTCTTCAGGTGCCCCGCCTGACCACACTAATAACAAGATAGTGACTGACCCCTGCCCTGACTCTGGCTCTGCGGTCTAGCTGAAGAAGAAGCAGCTCGCTGACCTCCTCCCCTCTGTGGGCAAACCGAAGCCTTGTGGCCCAGCTGACCACACTTGTAACAGATGAAATCTCCCTGATTGCCTCTCCCCGAGCCTGCACTCGGCACTAGAAAGGTCGATCTAGCAACACCACCCTGAGACTGCTGAGGGTTAGCACCCCTCTGTCTCCTGCCATCACCCTGACCATTCTGGCTCCTCTTGGAGCCCCTCTGTCCCTCCTCCTCCTGGATCATGATCTCCATGTAGGCTGCAGCATCAACCAGGCGCCCATAGTATCGGATCATAGAACCACCAACTCTCGTCTTGAGGCCGCGCCTTAACCTCTTCTCAAACTCGATACAGCGGCGTTCCTCGAACGCCACAAGTTCAGGTGCGAACCTGGACAAGCTAGTAAAAGCAGCCTCATACTCGGCTACTGAAGAACTCAACTGCAAAAGCTGGCAAAACTGGTCTCTCAGCTTCTCCCTGACTGCTGGAGATAAGAACTTCTCCTGGAAAGCACCCACAAAAGCCTCCCAAGTGCCACCAATACGACCCCTCATGAACTTCCACCACAGACCCGCATCACCCTTAAGCTGGAAAGATGCCAAGGTCACTTTCAAAGTCTCGTCTTCGATGCCAAGCATCTCAAACGTCTTACTCATCTGCTCCAGCCACTCATCAGCCTTAAGTGGCTCCTTCGGATCTCCCAAAAACTCATCCGGATTGACCGGAAGAATCCCTCTTCAGAAAAGAAGGCCCTGCATCAACAACCTGAGCCTGACTTGATTCTCAGCTCTGAGAATGTCCATGGATGCTCTCAATGCTCCTGCCATCTCGCGGGCTAAGGCGCCATGGCCTGCTGACCTGCTGGCTCGGCCACATTGGCCTGGCCAACACCTTCCTACTGCGCCGGAATATCATCCGGTATAGGCACCTCCTGCCTCCTAGGCCTATTTCGCCTACCACCACGTCCTCATCCTGACATCCTAATAAAGGTAACAAAGAACATTAGTACATTCACAAATGTGCCGAACCTATAACACTCGTGTCCTAATGCGATGGACAACAATAATTCACTCCATGTAAGCACATAATCACATAAGCACTTACGAATTTCATTTCTGGATAATGATAGTTCTGAGGCGTTGCTAGAGTTCCAGTTAGAAACAGCATTGATCAAGTGCTTTTCCAATAGGACTCCCAGAAACCCAAGGATCCAATCAACATCCTAGAAACTAAATCCCATACCCAAATAGTCACATAAATATGTTATCACATAAGCACATAACATTACACTTAAGTCTCTAACAAGCGAGACAAACCCATTGTGATACTAATCACTTCCCACGTACCCAAAGTATTCGAACCCGGTACGCTCTGATACCAAGTTGTAACGCCCTCAAAATAATAACATTAAAACCTATCAATTTAGACATGCATTGATATAAAAGATAAATATTCTTCTATTCATCAGAGTAGTTCATTACAATGAGTATTACATGTTAACAACAAAAGCAAATACCCTACGGGCTTACAGCTTTCCAAGTTAACACTTGGTTACAAAAAAAAGTACTAACTCAAATACACATTAAGCCCTTGGCTTGAATTTACATGTAATACATCCAAAAGATAACAAAACGACAAAAGTCTGTCTGCCTTTAGCCTCCCAAGCTATGTCATTGGAGGTGGCATGCTACCTGTACCTGAAAATGATGTCCCATAAAGGGTGAGCCACAGCCCAGTAGAAATACACTAAACCAGCTATGAACAATGACTAAAAGATTAGCAGTTGATAGATGGTCAACACAGATACATTCACATATATCACATTCCGGTTCCATGACATTAAGTCCATGTTACATTTCATTTCCCATTTCTTTTTCAACTTTGAGTTTGAAAACAAGGCTCAACACTTAGCCAAATAACTTAATGAGATTTAGACTCATCTTTAAAACACTTTCGAAATTCATGATGGATACACATTTTAATGCTGTATCGATAACACATAAACCATTTCCACACTTTACGAAAGATACACATTTCGGTGTTGTATCAACATAACATAGAATCACTTCTATTCTTCACAATTGATAACGATATACATTTTAGTGCTATATCAAATCAATTCGAACACTTGATACACATTGTAGTGCTGTATCAATGTCACACAAAATCCGGTTTAGAGGTCCATCCCCTATCTTCCCCTAAACCGTGGAGTACATCCCCTATCTCCTCCCATACAACACATGTATATAAACATTTTAGTGCTATAATTAACACTTGATACACATTGTAGTGCTGTATCAATGTCACACAAAATCTGGTTTAGGGGTCCATCCCCTATCTTTCCCTAAACCGTGGAGTACATCCCCTATCTCCTCCCATACAACACATGTATATAAACATAGATCATATACAATCAATCAAAACATAAAGTTAATGTATTATTCCAGTCGCTATATTCGATAGCATACTCAATCGATTAGTTTTAGTTTGCCTAATCATCATGCATTGTCTACAACAATCAAAATTATCCTCCACCGATAGCCCAAACCAGTTATTTCTAAACAGAAAATAAATGCACCAAATGGATATATCATCGACATTTCAACTAGGTGAGCGATGAATGAATCTAACTACACCCTTTAATCCCATACACATCCAATTCCAACATCTTCAATTCAATTCCTCTTTTCTTCAAATTAATTATACCAATTAATTTATCAATGTAATTAGTGCATTTCCCATAATTTACATCACAACCCTAAGGTTCCATTTTCATCATTAACCCAACATTTATCTCATTTTTCTATGCCAAACATGCAAATAGGTTTATATAAACAAAACCTCAACTTTTGTAAAATTACGCAAAAGGCCCAAACTTTCTCAAAATTACCCAACAACCTCCAACATAACAAAATGCTAAAATTCAAAGACAAAGCTCATAAAGAGGAGTAGGATATCCCTACCTCGAAGTTTGAGCTCAAACGGAGATGAAGACCAAAATCCAACGTGCTCCAAATCCCAAGTTTTTTAGATTAAAACGAAGCCCTCAACCCACTCTATCTATTTAATAAAGGACTAAGGGTAGAAACTCACTCTAGATAGATCAAATCTTAGAGAGAAGACAAGTATAGAGAGAGAAAGAGAGAGAGAGAGAGAGAGAGAGAGTCGGATTTGGGGTTTGAAAAAGAAAAGGGGATGAAAAAGTGAAGTTAAAATCGCAGCTGCGATCTGATATATAACAGGCTCGCTCGAGCGAAGAATTGGTCGCTCGAGCGACCAGACACAAAGAGTACTCGCTCGAGCGAAGAAAGTCTCGCTCGAGCCAACAACTCGAAGCTTCAGGTCTGCAACCCAGAAGCACGCTCGAGCGACAGAATGCTCGCTCGAGCGAGGAAACTCAAAACATACACCTCGCTCGCTCAAGCGAAGGAAATCTCGCTCGACCCAAAAAACACAGCTCTTAGGTCAAAATGAGATGCAGACGCATGCTCGAGCGCAAGACTTCTCGCTCGAGCCACCAGACACAAAACTCAACTCTCGCTCAAGAGACCAAACCCTGGCTCGAGCAAAGGATCCAAAACAAAGAGCTCGCTCGAGCAACAAACTTATCGCTCGAGCGAAGGACCAAAATTCTGGGCAGCAACCATTTGCTCCCAACACAACCAACCTGTAACAAACCTGCCCAACACATCCTATAACTCAAATACAAAGTATGAAAGGACATAAATAAGATTTAAACAACTGCTAACATCCATGGACACAAGTCCGGATCACTGTACAACAAGGGATAAAACCCGGGATCGCTATAATAATGAACAAAAGTGAGCTTTCAGTTCCATAGTCCTCCCAAGCTAAGTCCCTGGCGGAAGCATATCACCAGCACCTGAAAATGGTTTTTCCAAGTAGGATGAGCCAAAGCCCAGTAGAGACAATCTTGCATAATATATGAATCTTAACAAAAATATAAGTATGCAGTGTATATATAACGTCCATGATAAAATCATTCGTATTGTCACAAATCATAATGTGTCAAGTTTCATGTTTCAAGCGATTTTATTTTAATTCATTTCATGACAATTTATTTCACCTCAGTCCATGAGTCAAGTATATTGTTATCCAGACAAACCAACTGAGGCTACAACTCAGTGGTTCTCTAACCAATACAATCATTACATAAACACTTCAAGTTTGCCATTTTACGAAAATTTCGTCCACGGGAATCGGCACCCATGTATATACGCGATTTTCAGGACTTTCACCTTGGACACATAAGCCAACTTAATTCAATGGAGTCTATCCCATTTCTTCTCCCAAACATGGAATACATCCACTTTCTTCTCCCAAACATCATGTATATACAATGTATTAAAACACAATCATATTCAATGACAACAAATAAGAGATTAGTTTCAATTCACCTAATCCTCATGCAATTTCTACAACAATCATAGATATATTCCATCGATAGCCCAAAACAGATATTTTTAAACAGATATACAATCTCTAAAATAGATAAACTATTCAAATTTCCATAGGTAAGAGATAACAAGTATCCAACTCCACGATTTATATAAACATCTATCCAATTTCACATTCCCCATACTAATTCCATTATTTATACAAAATAATTATTTGAAACATTTTAGGACAAAACTTCATTTTCTTCCAAATCCATTCCATGTGTCAAAATCAACAAATTTAACACAACACATCCTCATATCTACACCCATAATCATTTTCAATACCTTCATTTGAAAACCCCTCTTTAGATTTTAAACCAAAACCCTAGGTTTGTTTAAAATCCTCTAAATCCCAACATTGTTTACACATCAACAAATAACTAAGCTAAAAATCATAGAAGATTGTAGAAAGTCCCTACCTCAAGTTTAGAAGACGAGCAAAGCAAGGAGAAAACTTCAAAGACGCCGAGACCAACTTTTGTTTAGATCAAAATGAAGCCTTGAGATGCTCTACTTTTTTCCCAAAGACACTAAGGTAAAGAAACCAACGAATCTAGGTAAAAATGTACAGAAAATGTGAGTTATAGGGAGAAAAACTCAAGATCTAGGGTTTTGAAATGTTTTAGAGAGAGAAAGAGATGCAAAAGTGATGTAAAAAGTGGTTGTTACGAACTGATAGACGTATAGTCCACTCGAGTGCAAGAGTTGATGCTCGACGTTAGATACAATAAGTTGTTTTGCTTGAGCGCTAGAGGTGACGCTCGAGCGCAGAATACATACATTAGTAGTTTTGCAGACAACAGACCAACGCTCGAGCGCAAGAAGGGCCACTTGAGTGTAGAATGCACTTTTCCAATAGTTTTGCAGACTTGCAAAAGTGCTAAGAGTTCACAAACCTGCTCGAGCGGCAGCGCAAGAAGTGCCGCTCGAGCAGAGGAGCAAAATTCTGGGCAACAAAAAGTTTGAAAACCAGGCAACCAACCTGTTCCAAGCATGCTCGATATAACCCAATAGCCAAACTCAAGTAAGAATAAGAAGGAAAAGACATGAACAACAATATGAAACCATGAAACTCGAGTCCGGGATACAGGGTCAAAACCGGAATTGCTATAACCTCCCCCCTTAAAGAATTTCGTCCCTGAAATTTCAAATCAAGTTTTACAGTTATACTTAAACCAATGACAACAATGATCATCAATCAATTCCAATTCCGTGACCCATTCTCCGGTCATTCATTCTTATCAACTCGATACACAAGTTTCAACATTGAAAGTAAAAATTCACATTTTTCCAAAACATTTACAATGTTTACATTAAATCCATGTTTCCAAAACATACACAACATATACAATGTTTTCATATTCTCAAAACATATACAATGCTTTCATATTTCATTAATATAATCAAAATTCCAATACATGTTCAAACATCAACAAATAAGTCCGGATACTTCTCACGGACTTCTAACTCACGTTCCCAATTTGCTTTCTCAACCCCATGATATTTCCACAATACCATAACCAAAGGAATTGTCTTGCCTCGCAAGACTTGGTCCCGGGTATCCAAGACTCTCACCGGTCTCTCCTCATACGAGGCATCTTCATCTACCTCTAAGTCGGTCCAATCCAACACGTGCGATGGATCTGTCTCATACTTCCGAAGCCTGCTAATATGAAACACATCATAAACCCCAGAAAGCTGTGGCGGCAAGGCCAAACGATAAGCTACCTCGCCAATCTGCTCAAGGATCTCAAAAGGCCCAATGAATCAAGGGGACAACTTCCCACTCTTCCCAAATCTCATCAAACCTATCCTAGGTGATATCTTCAAGAATACGTGGTCTCCCACCTCAAAGGACATATGTCTCCTCCTACGGTCCGCATAACTTTTCTGGCGACTCTGAGCCGTAACCAACCTCTTACGGATAAGTGTAACTTTCTTCGTCGTCTCCCGAACTAATTTTGGACCCAGCATAGGTGCATCACCCACCTCGGCCCAACATATAGGAGATCTACACAGTCGACCATACAAAGCCTCAAACGGTGCCACACCAATACTTGACTGGAAGCTATTGTTATAGGCAAATTCCACTAAGGGCAAGTGTCTTTCCCACGAACCCTTAAAGTCAAGGACACAACCTTGAAGCATATCCTCTAAAATCTGAATGGTGCGCTTTGACTGCCTATCAGCCTGAGGATGATACGCAGTGCTAAAGGTCAATCTCGTGCTCAAGGCACTCTGTAGGCTCTGCTACAACCGAGCCGTAAAACGCGGATCTTTATCCGAAACAATTTAAGGGTGGGATCGCTAGTGTTTATGGAAATTCTTCTATCCACCCTCCCCAAGGAACTACCACACCCTTGTTAGAAATAATACATAGGGAAGAGGCTGTGTTCCTCTCCAGCTTCTCCTTGGAAGAGGCCCGACTAGTACAGTCTATCATGGCGGAAGATGACGAGAACTATGTAAGCGCCTAGTCCATCTACATGATGAACAAACAAGGGCACATTCCTGGATCGGGACTGGGCAGGAGTGATAGACAAGGAGATACTATTGTCAGAGAGATAAGTCATAACCCTCATGCTTTTGGGTTGGGGTTCAAGCCAACTACAAAAGACTGAAAGAGAAAATGGGGTGAGTTAAGAGAAAGAGTTAAAGCAAAAAGGGCTGGGAGACAATATGAACTAGTCGGGGAACCCTGAACGGACGCTTTGTCCACCAAAGGGAGGATTTCTCTTTCTGTGGATTTCCAAAACCATGGATCGAACGAGAAACCAAGATGAGGTACCCAGGATTTGAGATCTTCTTCAGGAACCAGTTACCAAAAGATGAGAATGAGCAGATTGACCTGAGCATCAGTACAAAGCAAGGCAGGAATGCAAGCTTGGACATCGATGAAGAGGAGCTGTTAGGGATGGCACTGGTTGACCTATAAATGGATTCTAATGCTGGGGCTGAGCCCGTCAACTCAGGGGATAGTATTACTATCTCTATGATCGGGGATAAACCAGCGGCAGATTTCTCCGGTCTCATCGTAGACGCAGCTGAGGCTCCATGCCCAGTTTGGAAATTTGATAAGGGCACTATTGGCTGTTTTGAACCGGATAATTAGTTCGAATCTGATTCCACCGAGTCTGTTGAGTCGGGATCATATTCGAGTGCTTCTGAGGAGTCTGAGTCAAGTACTTCCGGGGTTGGTAACCCAGATGCCAAGGTCCTATCTAAGTCATCTTTTAGTTTTTCTTTGGAGTCGACTGTAACCGAGGATCCTAACTTTTTGAATGGGAATGTTGTAACACTTATATCCTTTAAACTATTAGAGGGTGTATTTAATTCCATTATTTTAATTTTGGGAGTCTTTGGGGTTGTTGTATCTTGGTTTTGGAGGATTATAATTCGATTTAGATTTGTTGGGTTTGTTCGTTCGCGTTTGTTCTTGTTGAAAAGTTCTTTGGGAACTTAGAAATTTTGTTCTGGGGTCGACACCAGCCTTCCTAAGGGTCGACCCTTACCTGTTGCTGTATTCTGGAAGTGTTGCTGAAATTTAAGGTCGACACCAACCTTGGTGGTGTCAACACCTATCTTTTATTGTTGGCTTCAAGGGTTGACACCAGTCTGGGAAGGGTCGACACTTGTATACTGCAGTCTTTTATTATAGGAACTAATTAGCTTAAGCCCCTAATTCTTTCATTAGCTTAAGTGGCCAAGTTTAACTCAAACTAATCTTGTTTACCCTGTAAAAACAGAATTTATTGAGTAATTGTAGCTTAACGATATTAGTTTAACTTAAGCAACTCATTTCAGGCTTTCTAAATCACCTAAGTGTTCAATTCTAAAGTCCAAAATGATGAATTTGAATTGCCTTTGATTTTCTTCCTATTTGTCTTTCTTTTCTCTAATTTTCTCGTCTAGCTCTCAAAAGAAAGTTTCTCTCTAACTTTCTCTGTGCTTTTCCATCCTTCTCTTTTTTGTTCTAAGAACTAATTAGCTTGGGCCACAAATTGTTTCATTAGCTTAAGTGGCCAAGTTTAACTCAAACTAATCTCGCTTAGACTCTAAGAAAGAAAATTTACTAAGTAATAGTAGTTTAATGATATCAGTTTAACTTAAGCACCTCATTTAAATTTTTCTAAATCACCTAAGTGTTTAATTCTCAAGTCCAAATGGATGAATTTGAATTCCATTTAATTTTCTTCCTGTTTCTCTTTCTTTTCTCTAACTTTCTCGTCTAGTTCTCAAGAAGAAAGTTTCTCTCTAACATTCTCTGTGCTTCTCCATCCTTCTCTTTTTTGTTCTACGAGTTAATTAGCTTGGCCCCTAATTGTTTCATTAGCTTAAATGGCTAAGTTTAACTCAAACTAATCTTTCTTAGCCTCTAAAAAAGAAAATTTACTGAGTAATTGTAGCTTAATTGTTTCATTACCTTATGTGGCCAAATTTAACTCAAACTAATCTTGCTTAACCACTAAGAAAGAGAATTTACTGAGTAATTGTAGATTTACCACATTAGTTTAACGTAAGTACCTCATCTAAGGTTTTCTAAATCACCCCTAAGTGTTCAATTCTCAAGTCCAAAGTGATGAATTTGAATTTCCTTTTATTTTTGTCACGACCCAAACCCGCCCCTATAGGTTTAGCATCATAACCGGCCAGTAATCCTAGGATTACTGAAAGCCTCTGAAACAGATTAACAAAATAAGGAGCTAGCGGAAGCAATACATAAATATAATTGTCCAATGAGTTGTGCTGACTTATATGAAACAGAATATTTAAAATTTTATATACATATCCAAAAGTCATTCTTGCATTATATCCACACACATTATAGCATCTTAAGTACAACCAACCAAAACAACAAGTCTCATATACAGAAACAACCAGAACTTGTAACACGTGACACTTCCAGAACCTCCACGTGAGGCACAATGGTTGGCTGACAACAAAACATAGATCTAGACAAAAGTCTTTAGGTCTGATCCTGCACACGCTCACCTACATAAATATATATATACAAACAGTGAGCTAAAGCCCAGTGAATAACATTAATGTAAAGAGGTTAGTGAACGAATTCCGAACATATCATATCCATAAAACATATCATAACAGAATCAATTCTCATATCTGAACATAATAATGGTACATCCCACAGAACACATCACATCGTCATCCGACTAGAGTAATCGGTTCCGGATACCTATTAAACACATTACCACTTTGACAAGTAGCTAAGGAGATCTTGTAATCACATATATGTCATGGACCCGCATTAACATGTCGTCCTCCATGACTTGGGACTATCTATGGATGCCATAATAGATTTCAAACATAGGACATTCGTTCACGTAAACAAAGATCATTTCAGAAATCATAACTTATCAAATCACATTTGGAACATAATTTATATGAACATATCTTTACAATAACGTTACTCACAGTGGGCTTCCAGAAACGGTTGGTTAGTCTCCAAACGTCGACCTACAAACACATATGTACATAGCACAAAACAAATCTCATTATTACTCATTCATATGGCCATACATGGCTTAGCTTTCTTGCTTCAACTTCTTATTCATTCCATGCCACATAACTTGTTCATATTGGACCATATACTCGGGTTCGACACATGTTTTCTAATTCACTTACGTATGATGTTTCTTAGTTTATTAATCCTTAATGACTCATAAATCATGCCTAAGAATGCATGAAAAGAGATGTAAGCGAAGATATGTACTTCAAATATCTTTTGAACACATGCTGAAACTAAGCTGTTTGCTAGAGCCAGCTTTTCGTGGCTAGAGCCAGCTGAAGGCAAAAACTGAGCTCGCTCGAGCCACCACTTCTTCACTCAAGCTAGCCTTTATAGAGCTCAAAATACTGGGAGCGCGCAATGTTGGCTTGAGCCACCACTTGGTTGCTCGAACCAGCTGTGAATTTCTAGGCACCAAGCTTAACAAAAATGGCTTCCAAACAACCTTCAAAACTTGGGGTCTTACATGATTTGATCAAACACATAAAATAGCTTTAGAAAACTCCAATACAAGACCTTTAAAACATCTTTTATTCAAAAACTCATCAACTCTTGAAAGATTTGAACCAAAACTCCTTTATGCAAGATTTTTCAACTCTTCTCATAGTTTTTCATAACATGTAAATGGTGATCAACAAGCTCAGGAATTTTTGAAACAATGGACATGATTTAAATTCACATGCATGCAAGGGCTTTAAAACTCAAAATGATAAAATCAAAGATGATCTACCATGAATGTACATACAAGCCATCTACATGTTCAAAAACCCATTTCCTTACACATATCATGAAATTAGCTCAATAACTTGATGAACTCATAATGCATGGAGGATTTACAATAAAAATTAGTCATAGAATTCTTACCCAAAGCTTTAATTTCAGAAATGTGAGATGAATCTTCCTAGTTTCTTCAATCTCTAGCACAAAAATGGCTTCTCTAGAATGAGCTATCTTCCTCACTCTCTCTCTCTCTCTCTCTCTCTAGGATGAATTCTCTGCTCAAAGAAGTAAAAAGAACAAGAGGAATGTTGCCTACATTCCCTCACATTTCAGCAGATAAACACATACACACACTCACACAATTTGAACAAACAACACGTGCACACACATGCACCACTCCAACACACCCATAAGAATTTATCCTCTACACTCAACACCACAAAATGCCTAACTCAGATTTCTCAGTACACCCATACAAATTTCTCAGCACACACACTCACTCAAGGATTTAATTCTCTACACTCAACATTACAAAATACCTCAGCGCATTATACACTTAATCACATCTTGAATCATGAATAGGAGTAGATTAGGCATAAATCATGCATCATCTTAATTAAACACAAGAAACCTTAATTAATCACGGTTAGCACATAGCTCAATTAACCCAGAACAGTTCTAATTAGGCTAAATTTAATCACATGTGATTTTACTGAACTGAATCAATTTTTAACAAAATTTCTCATATGGTTCCAAATATTCCAATTAATCTCTCCATGTACTCAAATTCGATTTCTAAAAGCATTTAAGCTATCAATTTCGGATTCAAAGAAGAAATCATGACAGATAATTCTACGAATACCAGATAGAAAGACAAATGGCACACAAAATACACAATTAGCATATAATTCCATTCTAAGCACTTAGTTAGCATTCTTAATTACAGATTAGTAGTCAATTACAAATCGGGATTGTTACAATTTTCTTCCTATTTCTCTTTCTTTTCTCTAACTTTCGCTTCTAGCTCTCAAAAAGAAAGTTTCTCTCTCACCTTCTTAGTGTTTCTCCATCCTTCTTTCTTTTGTTCTAGGAACTAATTAGCTTGGGCCCCTAATTGTTTCATTAGATTATGTGCCCATGTTTAACTCAAACTAATCTTGCTTAGCCTCTAAGAAAAAGAATTTACTGAGTAATTGTAGTTTAACAATATTAGTTTAACTTAAGCACCTCACTCAAGGTTTTCTAAATCACCTAAGTGTTCAATTCTCAAGTTCAAAAGGATAAATTAGAATTTCCTTTGATTTTCTTCTTATTTCTCTTTCTTTTCTCTAACTTTCTCTTTTAGCTCGTAAGAAGAAAGTTTCTCTCTAACTTTGTTTGTGTTTCTTCACCCTTCTCTCTTTTGTTCGAGGAACTAATTAGCTTGGGCCCTAATTGTTTCATTAGCTTATGTGGCCAAGTTTAACTCAAACTAATCTCACTTAGCCTCTAAGAAACAGAATTTATGGAGTAATTATAGCTTAACGATATTAGTTTAACTTAAGCACTTCATTTAAGGTTTTCTAAATCACCTAAGTGTTCAATTCTAAAGTCCAAAAGGATGAATTTGAATTCCCTTTGATTTTGTTCATATTTCGCTTTCTAGACTACCTTATAGCCCTCACGAAGAAAGTTTCTCTATAACTTTCTCAATGCTTCTCCATCCTTCTCTCGTTTGTTCTTGGAACTAATTCGCTTGTGCCCTAAATTGTTTCATTAGCTTATGTTGCCAAGTTTGACTCAAACTAATCTTGCTTAGCCTCTAAGAAAGAAAATTTAATGAGTAATTAACGATATTAGTTTAACGTAAGCACCTCATTTAAAATTTTCTAAATCACCTAAGTGTTCAATTCTCTAGTCCAAAAGAATGAATTTGAATTCACTTTAATTTTCTTCCTATTTCTCTTTTTTTTTTTCTCTAACTTTCTCGCCTATCTCTCAAGAAAAAGTTTCTCTCAAACTTTCTCGGTGCTTCTCCATCCCTTTCTTTTTTGTTCTAAGAACTAATTAGCTTGGGCCCCCAATTGTTTCATTTCCTTAAGTGGCCAAGTTTAACTCAAATTAATCTTGCTTAGCCACTAAGAAAGAGAATTTACTAAGTAATTGTATATTTACGATATTAGTTTAATGCAAGCACCTCATCTAAGGTTTTCCAAATCACCTAAATGTTCAATTCTCAAGTCCAAAATGATGAATTTGAATTCCCATTGATTTTCTTCCTATTTCTCTAACTTTCTCTTCTAGCTCACAAGAAGAAAGTTTCTCTCTAACTTTGTCTGTGCTTCTATATCCTTCTCTCTTTTGTTTTAGGAACTAATTAGCTTGGGCCCTAATTGTTTCGTTAGCTTATGTGGCCAAGTTTGACTCGAACTAATCTTTCTTAGCCTCTAAGAAACAGAATTTACTGAGTAATTGTAGTTCAAAGATATTAGTTTAACTTAAGTACATCATTTAAGGTTTTCTAAATCCCCTAAGAGTTCAATTCTAAAGTCCAAAAGAATGCATTTGAATTCCCTTTGATTTTCTTTCTATTTCTCTTTCTTTTCTCCAACTTTCTCTTCTAGGTCTCATGGAGAAAAATTCTCTCTAACTTTCTCTGTGCTTCTCCATCCTACTCCATTTTGTTCTAGGAACTAATTAGCTTGTGCCCCTAATTGTTTCATTAGCTTATGTTGCCAAGTTTAACTCAAACTAATCTTCCTTAGCCTCTAACAAAAGGAAATTTACTGAGTAATTAACGATATTAGTTTAACTTAAGCACCTCATTTAAGTTTTTCTAAATCACCTAAGCATTCAATTCTCAAGTCCAAAAGAAGGAATTTCAAATCCCTTTAATTTTTTTCCTAGTTTTCTTTCTTTTATCAAACTTTTTTTCTAGCTCCCAAGAAGAAAGTTTCTCTCTAACTTTTTTGGTGATTCTCCATCCTTTTCTCTTTTGTTCTAAGAACTAATTAGCTTGGGCCCCAAATTGTTTCACTACCTTAAGTGGCTAAGTTTAACTCAAACTAATCTTGCTTAGCCTCAAAGAAAGAGAATTGACTGAGTAATTGTAGATTAACGATATTAGTTTAACTTAAGCACCTTATCTAACGTTTTTTAAATCACCTAAGTGTTCAATTCTCAAGTCCAAAATAATGAATTTGAATTCCCTTTGATTTTCTTTCTATTTCTCTTTCTTTTTTGTAACTTTCTCTTTTAACTCTCAAGAAAATAGTTTCTCTCTAACTTTGTCTGTGCTTCTCCATCCTTCTCTTTTTTGTTTTAGGAACTAATTAGCTTAGGCCCCTAATTTTTTCATTAGCTTATGTGGCCAAGTTTAAATCAAACTAATCTTGCTTAGCCCCTGGGAAAGAGAATTTAGAAAGCAATTAATGATATTAGTTTAACTTAAGTAGCTCATTTAAGATTTTTTAAATTACCTAAGTGTTCAATTTTCATGTCCAAAATGATGAATTTGAATTCCCTTTGATTTTCTTCCAATTTCTCTTTTTTTTTCCTCTAACTTTCGCTTCTAGCTCTCAAGAAGAAAGTTTCTCTCTAACTTTCTCTGTTCTTCTCCATCATTCTCTCTTTTGTTCTAGGAACTAATTAGCATGGGCCACTAATTGTTTAATTATCTTAAGTGACCAAGTTTAACTCAAACAAATCTTGCTTAAAGAAAGAAAAATTATTGAGTAATTGTAGCTTAACGATATTAGTTTAACGTAAGCACATCATTTAAAGTTTTCTAAATCACCTAAGTGTTCAATTCTGAAGTCCAAAATGATTAATTTGAATTTCTTTTCATTTTCTTCCTATTTCTCTTTCATTTCTCTAAATTTCTCTTCTAGTTCTCAGGAAGAAAATTTCTCTCTAACTTTCTCTATGCTTCTCCATCCTTCTCTCTTTTGTAATAGGAACTGATTAGTTTGGGACCCTAATTATTTCATTAGCTTAAGTGGCCGAGTTTAACTCACACTAACCTTGATTAGCCACTAAGATAGAGAATTTACTGAGTAATAGTAGCTAACGATATTAGTTTAACTTACGCACCTAATTTAAGGTCTTCTAAATCACCTAAGTGTTCAATTCTAAAGTCCAAAAGGATGAATTTGAATTCCCTTTGATTTTCTTTCTATTTCTCTTTTTTTCTCTAACTTTCTCTTCTAGATCTCATTAAGAAAGTTTCTCTCTAACTTTCTATGTGCTTCTCCATCTGTAGACACCCCATTTTTGACTGTCCTCAAGACTTGGACGTTATCGTTTCAACACCCGATGATTTCGTATGTTCATGTTTGTTTCGAGTCCCCGAAGGTCTCGGCTGAGTGCCTTGCTTTGGAGCCTCTCAACTTGTCTGTTTTGTGCTTGGTTGTGGACCAAGAGTTTGTTTCTTTGCTTCTGGGGAAGAGGGTGACCTATCGGCTAGCCCTACAACTCATCAGCCAGGGTTCCTTCCCATCGGCCATCAGTGGTAGCCGGTCGGCTACTCTGATGGCCGGTCGGCCACTAATGGTGGCCGACGGCCATTTTTCTACTTTTTCAAATATTTTGTGTGCCAGCTGTTGCACACTGAGTGTATCCTCCATACACGTGTATGGATGGATTTAAACAAGTGTTTAGCTTGTCAAGGAAGTTTTAAACATGTTTTAGTATATAAGCGGAGGTCCCTCCCCCTTGTTTTGGTTGCAAAATTTTGGCTGAGCTGAAATATCCCTCTCTCTCTCTCTCTCTCTCTCTCTCTCTCTCTCTCTCTCTCTCTCTCTCTCTCTCTCTTTATATATATATATATATATATTGTGCTTGAAAGTGATTTTCCTTCACATATTTGCCTACAACCCCTTAACCAAACACCCCTATATTGGAGCTGAGGGTTCTTAAGGCTTTGTTTGGACTCAAAAAGCTGGTTTTAGCTCAAAGTTGAAGTTGTTTGGCTGTTGTGCTTCAAGGGTGAGCATTTACCCCTTTTAAGTTTGTTTTTGTACACTAGTTTAGACCACCTTTGCATGCTGTTTTGGCCTAGTTATTAACTACAAAAACCTTCATTTTTAAGTGCTAAAAATGGTTGTTTGAGGTCCTTTTGGAGTTAGGGTGGTCCACCCTCATTTGTAGCTTTATTTGCTAAGTTTGGTGCCATTCTTTAAAGCTTTTCAAACAACCTTGTCTTGGCCTTTTAACCACTGAAATCCAGAGGAATTTCAGTGGTGGAAAGGTGGTTTTGAGGTCCAAAATATGAAGGGGTGGTCCCCCCCCCCCTCTTCATCTCTTGTTTACATGTGTTGATGGCATACAAAGTAAGCATGCTTTTCTATCCTTTTGAAGCTTGGTTTAAGCATGTTTTTGCCACTAATTTGCCGTGATATAACTCTTTTTTTGGCTGGTTTGGTCACCTCTTGCATGCTTCTTACACTTGTAGTGTAATCTTGCTTACTAGCCTAGCATGTGTGATAATTTAGCCTATCATTCTACCATGAGTTAGCTTAATTCCAGCATGCTTTTGGCTCTGATTTAGCATGCTTGAGGACTATTTTGAGTGGTCTTGGCCTTTTGAGGATTGCTTTGTATAACTATGGTAAAGTGCCTTAACTAGCTTTGAGTTTTAGGGCCTTTAGCATGCTTTGCTTGTGATGTTTGCATGATATGGCATCATTTAGCATATAATTTCAGTGCATATATTATTGCCACACTCTCACATATTCCACTCCTTCATTGCTTCTAAGAGTTAAGCTTTGTGCCTTGCTTGCGAGCCAACATGTGCGCATGATTTTCTTGCCTTTTGTGCCTAAGTTTTAGCATGATTAGGCCACTGATTTGGCATGTTTTAGGTCTGTCCATAGCTGATTTGGTCATTTGAGTTTTGTATTGCATACCTCTAGTGTTGTGTCCTTCACTAGTTTTAATGCTTTTGACTCTTAACGTGTTGTGCATGGTTTGTTTGCATGATTTTTAAGTCATTTAGCATGTCATTTCAGTGCTGAAATATATGCCATTGCACTCCATTGTTTCACTCTTTCATTTTCTTTGAAAGTGGTTTCAAGCCCCTTGTTGGCTTGAGCATGTTATTGAGGCTCTCATGCCTAATGGTTTTAGCCTTCTCTTGAGGGTTTCTACTAACCAAAAGCATGAGGCTTCTTTCATGCTCAAGGTGCTTGTGGCTTAGGCCATCTTTCCCATTAGAGGACAATCACAATGGACTTAACCGGTTAATGAATGGCTCGGTAATCTAAAATGTGTAAACAAGAATTGAGCTAAGTAAAACATAGCTAAGTAAAACATGGCTAAGATAAGCATATTGTTTGCATGGCATGTGTTTGGATCGGACGTTAATCAAAACACGAGAAGTGTGGGACGTTTCATACTCCAAGTGATGAAACGTGTCACATTTCTTGGTCGCCGTCCCTCTTGATCATGCATGATAGGGTGGAGGCTCTTTGAGTCTATTTGTGCATTCATTAAGCATTGTACAAGTTTGGTTCTTTGGTCACCATGCATTGAAAATGCTTGGTTGGTGGCTTGAGAATTAGGTGCTACACTCCTTTGAGCTTGAGACATGATAAGGAGTGCAGTAGTACATACATTTTCTTGCAAATACACTGACATGCCTCTATTTGCTCTCTGCTGCAGCAAAAGGAGGAAATTCAGGGAAGCAGTGGTCGACGGGCCATCAGCACTAGCCGACTGGCCATAAAATTATCCGACCGGCCACTTGAAGTGGCCAATAGCCACCAAGCATGGCCGATCGGCCATCAGTATATTCCTGAGGTCAAACAGAAGCAATCTGGAGGTTGGCACAATTTTCAGAGGTCCAGAGATGTGCAAACAGAGGCATCTAGAGGCAAGGCGGTGGATTTTCGGGAGGACGCAATTGAGCATACATGCCTCCCTCACCCGCAAGGCCATCTTTATCGCTTTATTAGCTAGTTGTAGTTAATTACAGGTTCTGTAATTGATTTAGCTTAGTTCATTTAATCTGTGTTGTAATATTTTAATTAGCTTAGTGTAGCTATTTATTCAATTCCGGTTTGTAATAATTAATTAGCTAAGTTAGTTGATTAATGGGTTTGTAATAAGTAGCTTAGCTTAGTGTAGCTTAGCTTATTTATTCGGACCCTCCTTCGCGAGGGCAATGTTGTAATAAGTGTGCGTGTGTGTGTGCATGTCTTCCAACCCCACGTCTTTCTCCCTTTTATTTACCCGCTTTCGATGGTTAGATTAGGGCATATTGCAATTAGCATACCTTATGCTTGCATGTTTGCATTCATTCATTTGTATTGCATGCACCGGGCTCGGCGCATCATACAAACTGCATTGTATTTCAATAACACTTACTTGAATATGTGTTTCAAAGCATGTTATCAAGTTTTGCATTCATATGCCATCTTAGATAGCCGAGCCTATTTAGTTTCGTTATTGCATGTGTTGCATTAGGCATTTTGTATAGTTAGGATCATGCATTGATTTCTAACTAGCTTTTGTTTTGGCTTGGAGTACGCTGTGAGTGTTTACGCTTTAGCATACTTGCATGAGTGTGAGTGTTGCCATGATAGCATGCTTGCCATGAGGCTATTTGCTTAAGTGATTAACTGCATGAATGCCTGTGGATGAAGGCTTTATTGCTTAAATTGGAACAATTCATCAAATGCGAGTTTTACGCCCACTTTGCGAAGTGGCAAAATCATCATGTTTTAAGCCCACCCGTGGGTGGCAAATCCGCGCTTTAGCCCACTTGCGAATGGCACTTTCAAACCATTTTCAAAAACAAACATGAGTTGATTCGTTCTAATTCTTGTGATTTAGTCTATACTTGTATGTTGTGCGCATCACATAGTAAGTTAGCTAATAACCGGATAAGAACACACGAGGTTTATAAAACAACATATCATGCTTAGTAGAGGCCGATCCTTTGATCGAGCGAGCAGGGGTGCTCATTTCATGACCTTCCCCCCTCGTACCCCAGTTCCCGAGCCGAGGCAACTTTGGTGATGACAGACACGTGGCCTTTGGCACGAGTTAGGGTTTCCTAAATTTTCCCAAAATAAAATATTTAGGTGGCGACTTTGTAATTTGGCAAAGCAGTCCAGTTCGACATAATTTGATTTAAAATCTGATTTTCCAAAATGATTTGCCGGATTGGACTCTTTGGTGATTTATCAGTCTTACATTGCACTTTGTGAGATTAGATTCAGAACCGTGACAGGAGTCCGAACTGTAGTGGCATGAACCAAATTCGCGCCCTCTCCAAAAACGAGGGCACGCGGAGGAAGTTCGGGCAGTCTACACCATCCTTTTCTCTTTTGTTTTAGGAACTAATTAGCTTGTGCCCCTAATTGTTTCATTTGCTTGTGTTGCCAAGTTTAATTCAAACTAATCTTGCTTAGCCTCTAAGAAAAGGAATTTACTAAGTAATTAACGATATTAGTTTAACTTAAGCACCTAATTTAAGATTTTTGAAATCACCTAAGTGTTTAATTCTCAAGTCGAAAATGATGAATTTCAATTTCCTTTGATTTTCTTCCTATTTCTCTTTCTTTTCTCTAACTTTCTCCTCTAGCTCTCAAGAAGAAGGTTTCTCTCTACCTTTCTCTGTGCTTCTCCATCCTTTTCTCTTTTGTTCTAAGAACTAATTAGCTTGGGCCCCTAATTGTTTCATTACCTTAAGTGACCAAGTTTAACTCAAACTAATCTCGCTTAGCCTCTAACAAAGAGAATTTACTGAGTAATTGTAGCTTAACAATATTAGTTTGACTTAAACACCTCATCTAAGGTTTTCTAAATCACCTAAGTGTTCAATTCTTAATTCCTAAATGATGAATTTGCACTCAGCAAATACAGACCCACGGTATTCCACCTGTTCGTAAACAAGGTGGTACCAAGAAAGTATATCAAAAATTTGTGAGTGTACTGCTCGATCTCCTCCTGAGTCTCTGATTGGCTCCCGTGTAAATGATCGTAGAACTAGCTGTAATACACCATTGTCAGCCTGTCTAGGAGAGGGCGTGCTCCAAGCAGATGTATTCAGGCTGCCTCCTACTAGTCCATGTCAATGTCGAAAGGGATCGGATCACCCCCTACTCTCAGTCCTGTGATCATGGAGAAGTCATAAGGGATCATCGTCATCTCCCCCGTGGAGGAGAAGTGAAAGGAGTTGGTGGTATCCCACCACCTCTCCACCAAGGCACCTAGTAAGGCCCGACTGGCCTGTAGTTACGCGAGCCCTGAGCAGAATAGGTTGAAGTCTACCTCATCCATTAGCTCTCAAACTCGAGCAAGGAGCTCCTGGTACCAATCTTGAGCAGTCACTGCTTCGTAGCCTCTCCAAGCGAGAGCATCACCATGCGTTGAAAGAGGAATTTGTTACACCGCGGGTGCAAGAGACACAGTCGCAGCCATGGCCACGACGTTTGCAGGTGCGACTATGTAGGTCACAGGCCCTCAACTCAGGCCACGCAACCATTGCGGGCCATGGACCTTTCTGCCCAACCAACAGACCTGAAGACCATATTTGGTTGCGGCCTGGTCACGGCTCATCGCGGGCACTACCTTCACACTACCTCTTTACGAGCCCGACCAAGCTAGGATAGGAAATTTATGGGTTGCCTTCCGAAGATAACCCGAGCGTTCTAAGGTCCAAACTCGCAGGGGATGGTCAAATTTAACTAGGACGACCACGTGTCCCAACCAAAAAATTAAATGAGTTGGGTTTTCTGACCTAAGCCACTACAAAATGACATGGCGAGAGATACGAAAACTATGAGAGACATGATCCCAACATCAAACCCCTTTATATTCTACCATAGCCTAAGAAGCAACACAGTTGGGACCACAGTTGTAACTTGTTGCATTTATAGGGAGAAACGAGAACAAAATAGGCACAATAAAAGACTTGGAGTTCTATGTAGGAAAGAGATGTACCATAGAGACGTTTATACGGGGTTTGATTTTCAATGACAAGAGATGGGATACGGTTAATAGTGTAAATAGTCGTAAGGGAAACTTCACCCCAAAAACACATAGGACAAGAAGAAGAGATAAGTAGAGCTCTAATTGTATCAAGAATGTACCTATGGTTGCGTTCAGCACGACCATTTTGCTGGGAGGTGTAAAGACAAGAGCGATAGGGAAGTGTATCATACTCATGAAGTTTTTAAAAAATTGGTTTCTTCATATTCTTGAGCATTGTCAGATTGGAAAACTTTGATAGAATAACCAAATTAAGTTTTAATCATTTTAGGAAAATCAAAATAAGTTTGAGGCAACTCAGGACGTTGTTAAAATATAAATCCAAGTGAATCGGGAATAATCATCTACAAAAATGACAAAGTATCTGGAGCCCCCCCATAGTGGTACTGGAAGAAGGACCCCAAACATCAGAGTGAACTAAATCAAATGGAAATTTTGAAATAGAATCACTTGTATTAAAAGACAAAGCTTGTTGTTTAGCAAGTTGACAAGATGGACATTTATTATTATAATTAGAAGAAACAAAACCTTCATTGCTACTAGATACTAAAGTATTTAGTCGACCAAAAGAAACATGCCCTGATCTAGAATGCCAAAGATCAAGAGAATAAGTGGATGCAACTTGCTAAATAGTAGGTGCAGAAGAAGGTGAGTGGAGATTGATGAGCTCAAACAGACATCCAGTTTCATGCCCTATCCCAATAGTCTATCCTGTTCACGAATCTTGAACCTAACAACTAGAGGAGGAAAAGAGAACAGTCAAACCAAGTTCACAAAGTTGACCAACAGAGATAAGATTTAGGGTGAGGTCAAAAATATGATAAGTATCAGAGAGAGTCACAGCGGAGGTAGAGACACTACCAATATGACTAATAGATGTGTGAGTACCATTAAGAGTGTAAATAGTAGGTAAAGTACCAGAAGAAGTAAAAGAGGAGAAAGTAGTAGAATCTGATGTCATATAATTACAACATATAGAATCAAAGAACCAAGAAGAGCTACCTGAGGTGACAGATAAGGCAGTGTTGTGACAGGTACTAGATG
>JAPPVO010007125.1:0-17880 GCA_030407325.1 Camellia japonica
GTTTTGTGCTGTTTACCACTCGCGCCATTTTTGAGCAGCGCACTGTTCTGCTTAGCTTATCACTCGCGCCGTTTTACGCGGCGCACTGTTTGTGCAGTTATCACTCGCGTTGTTTTGCGCATCGCACTCCTTTGTGTAGTTTATGACTCGCGCTGTTTTGCGCATCGCACTCTTTTGTGCAGTTTATGACCCGCGCTGTTTTGCGCAGCGCACTGTTTTGGGCAGTTTATGACTCGCGTTGTTTTGCGTAGGGCACTGTTTGGTGCAGTTTGTCACTCGCGCTTCTCTGCGCATCGCACTGTTTTGTGCAGTAAATCACTCGCGCCGTTTTGCGCAGCCCACAGTTTTATGCAGTTTATCACTCGCGCTGTTTTGCGCAGCGCACTGTTTTGTGCAGTTTATCACTCGCCCTGTTTTTCGCATCGCACTGTTTTGTGCAGTTTATGACTCGCGCTGTTTTGCGCGGGGCACTGTTTTATGCAGTCTATCACTCGCGCTGTTTTGCGCAGCGCACTCTTTTGTGCAGTTTATCACTCTCGCGGTTTTCCGCTGCACAGTGTTTTGTGTAGTTTATCACTCGCGCTGTTTTTTGCAGTGCACTATTTTGCGCAGTTTATCACTCGCGCATTTTTGCACAGGGCACTGTTTGGTGCAGTTTATCACTCGCGCAGTTTTGGGCATCGCACTGTTTTTTGCAGTTTAAAACTCGCGCCGTTTTGCGCAGCGCACGGTTTTGTGGAGTTTATCACTCGCACTGTTTTGCGCAGCGCACTGTTTTCTGGAGTTCATCACTCGCACTGTTTTGCGCATCGCATTGTTTTGTGCAGTTTATGACTCGCGCTGTTTTGCGCAGCGCACTGTTTTCTGCAGTTTATCACTCGCGCTGTTTTGCGCAGCTCACCGTTTTGTGCAGTTTATCACTCCCGCTGTTTCCCGCAGCGCACTGTTTTGTGCAGTTTATCACTCGCGCCGTTTTGCGCAGCGCACTGCTATGTGCAGTTTATCACTCGCGCTGTTTTGCGCAGCGCACTGTTCTGTGCAGTTTATCACCCGCGCTATTTTGCGCAGCGCACTGTTTTGTGCAGTTTATCACTCCCGTTGTTTTACGCAGCGCACTGTTTTGTGCAGTTTATCACTCCCGCGGTTTTGCGCAGCGCACTGTTTTGTGCAGTTTATCACTCGCGCCGTTTTGCGCAGCGCACTATTTTGTCCAGTTTATCACTCGCGCCGTTTTGCGCAACGCACCGTTTTGTGCAGTTTATCACTCGCGCTGTTTTGCACAGCCCACTGTTTTGTGCAGTTTATCACTCTCGCTGTTTTCCACAACGCATTGTTTTCTGCACTTTATCACCCCCACGGTTTTGTGCAGCGCACTTTTTTGTGCAGTTTATCACTCGCGCTGTTTTGCGCAGCGCACTGTTTTGTCCAGTTTATTACTCTCGCTGTTTTCCACAGCGCACTGTTTTATGCAGTTTAGCACTCCCACAGTTTTGCGCAGCGCACTGTTTTGTGCAGTTTATCACTAGCGCTGTTTTGTGCAGCGCACTGTTTTGTGCAGTTTATCACTCGCGCTGCTTTGCGCAGCGCACGATTTTGTGGTGTGTATCACTCACGCTGTTTTGCGCAGCGCACCGTTTAGTGCAGTTTATCAGTCGCATTGTTTTGCGCAGGGCACTGTTTTGTGCAGTTTATCACTCGCGCTATTTTGCGCAAGGCACTGTTTGGTGCAGTTTATCACTCGCGCGATTTTGCGCATCGCACTGTTTGTGCCAGTTATCACTGGTGCCGTTTTGCGCAGCGCACTGTTTTGTGCAGTTTATGACTCGCGTGTTTTGGCAGGCACGTTTTCTGCAGTTTATCATCGCGCTGTTTTACGCAGCGCACTGTTTTCTGCAGCTTATCGCTCTCGCTGTTTTCCGCAGCGCACTATTTTGTGCAGTTTATCACGCACGCGGTTTTGTGCAGCGCACCGTTTTGTGCAGTTTAGCACTCGTGCCGTTTTGAGCAGCGCACTGTTTTGTTCAGCTTATCACTCGCGCCGTTTTGCGCAGCGCACTGTTTTGTGCAGCTTATCACTTGCGCTGTTTTGCGCAGTGCACTGTTTTGTTCGGTTTATCACTCGTGCTGTTTTGCGCATCGCGCTGTTGTGGGCAGTTTATGACTCGCGCCGTTTTGCGCAGGGCACTGTTTGGTGCAGTTTATCACTCGCGTTGTTTTGCACATCGCACTGTTTTGTGCAGTTTATCACTCGCGCCGTTTTGCGCAGCGCACAGTGTTGTGCAGTGTATCACTCGCGCCGTTTTGCACAGCGCGCTGTTTTGTGCAGTTTATCACTCGCGGTGTTTTGCGCAGTGCACTGTTTCGTGCAGTTTATCACTCGCGCTGTTTCGCGCAGTGCACAATTTTGTGCAGTTTATCACTCGCGCTGTTTTGCGCAGCGCACTGTTTTGTGCAGTTTATCACACGCGCTGTTTTGCGCATCGCACTGTTTTGTGCAGTTTATTACTCGCGCTGTTTTGCGCAGGGCATTGTTTTCTGCAGTTTATCACTCGCGCTGTTTTGCGCAGCGCACTGTTTTCTGCAGCTTATCGCTCTCGCTATTTTCCGCAGCGCACTATTTTGTGCAGTTTATCACTCACACGGTTTTGTGCAGCGCACCGTTTTGTGCAGTTTACCACTCGTGCCGTTTTGAGCACCGCACTGTTTTGTTCAGCTTATCACTCGCGTCGTTTTGCGCAGCGCACTGTTTTGTGCAGCTTATCACTCGCGCTATTTTGTGCAGTGCACTGTTTTGTCTGGTTTATCTCTCACGCTGTTTTGCGCATCGCGCAGTTGTGGGCAGTTTATGACTCGCGCCGTTTTGCGCAGGGCACTGTTTGGTGCAGTTTATCACTCGCGTTGTTTTGCGCATCGCACTGTTTTGTGTAGTTTATCACTTGCGCCGTTTTGCGCAGCGCACAGTGTTGTGCAGTTTATCACTCGCGCCGTTTTGCACAGCGCGCTGTTTTGTGCAGTTTATCACTCGCGCTGTTTTGTGGAGCGCACTGTTTTGTGCAGTTTATCAGTCGCGCTGTTTTGCGCATCGCACTCTTTTGTGCAGTTTATGGCTCGCGCTATTTTGCGCAGCGCACTGTTTTGGGCAGTTTGTGACTCGTGCTGTTTTGCGCAGGGCACTGTCTGGTGCAGTTTATCACTCGCGCTGTTTTGCACATCGCACTGTTTTGTGCAGTTTATCACACGCGCCGTTTTGCGCAGCGCACAGTTTTGTGCAGTTTATCACTCGCGCCGTTTTGCGCAGCGCGCTGTTTTGTGCAGTTTATCACTCGCGCTGTTTGTGCAGCGCACTGTTTTGTGCAGTTTATCAATCGCGCTGTTTTGCGCATCGCACTCCTTTGTGCAGTTTATGGCTCGCGCTGTTTTGCGCAGCGCACTGTTTTGGGCAGTTTATCACTCGCATGGTTTTGCGCATCGCACTGTTTTGTGCGGTTTATCCCTCTCGCCGTTTTGCGCAGCGCACTGTTTTGGGCAGTTTATGACTCGCGTTGTTTTGCGCATCGCACTGTTTTGTGCAGTTTAGGACTCGCGCTGTTTTGCGCATCGCACTGTTTTGGGCAGTTTGCCACGCGCACTGTTTTGCGCAGCGCACTGTTTTGTGCAGTTCATGACTCGCGCTGGTTTGCGGAGCGCACTGTTTTGTGCTGTTTATCACTCGCGCTGTTTTGCGCAGCACACTATTTTGTGCAGTTTATCACTCGCGCTGTTTTGCGCATCGCACTCTTTTGTGCAGTTTATCAGTCGCGCAGTTTTGCGCAGCGCACTGTTTTGTGCAGTTTATCACTCGCGCCGTTTTGCGCAGCGCGCTGTTTTGTGCAGTTTATCACTCTCGCTGTTTTGTGCAGCGCACTGTTTTGTGCAGTTTATCAGTCGCGCTGTTTTGCGCATCGCACTCTTTTGTGCAGTTTATGGCTCGCGCTGTTTTGCGCAGCGCACTGTTTTGGGCAGTTTATCACTTGCACGGTTTTACGCATCGCACTGTTTTGTGTAGTTTATCTCTCTCGCCGTTTTGCGCAGCGCACTGTTTTGTGCAGTCTATCACTCGCGCTGTTTTGCGCAGCGCACAGTTTTGTGCAGTTTATCACTCTCGCTGTTTTGCGCAGCGCACTGTTTTGTGCAGTTTATCACTCGCGTTGTTTTGCGCAACGCACTGTTTTGTACTATTTATGACTCGTGCTGTTTTGCGCAGGGCACTGTTTTGTGCAGTTTATCACTCGCGCAGTTTTGCGCAACGCACTGTTTTGTGCAGTTTATCACTCTCGCCGTTTTGCGCAGCGCACAGTTTTGTGCAGTTTATCACTCGCGCTGTTCTGTGGTGTGTATCACTCGTGCTGTTTTGCGCATCGCACTGTTTTATGCAGTTTATCACTCACATTGTTTTGCGCAGGGCACTGTTTTGTGCAGTTTATCACTCGCGCTGTTTTGCGCATCGCACTGTTTTCCGCGGCTTATCACTCTCCCTGTTTTGCGTAGCGCACTGTTTTGTGCAGTTTATGACTCGAGCTGGTTTGCGGAGCACACTGTTTTGTGCTGTTTATCACTCGCGCTGTTTTGCGCAGCACACTATTTTCTGCAGTTTATCACTCGCGCTGTTTTGCGCGTCGCACTCTTTTGTGCAGTTTATCAGTCGCGCTGTTTTGCGCAGCGCACTGTTTTGTGCAGTTTATCACTCGCGGTGTTTTGCGCAACGCACAGTTTTCTGCAGTTTTTCACTCGCGCTGTTTTGCGCAGCGCACAGTTTTGTGCAGTTTATCACTCGCGCTGTTTTGCGCAACGTACTGTTTTGTGCAGTTTATGACTCGCGCAGTTTTGCGCAGGGCACTGTTTTGTGCAGTTTATCACTCGCGCTGTTTTGCGCATCGCGCTCTTTTGTGCAGTTTATCAGTCGCGCTGTTTTGCGCAGCGCACTGTTTTGTGCTGTTTATCACTCGCGGTGTTTTGCGCATCGCACTGTTTTGTGCAGTTTATCAATCGCGCTGTTTTGCGCAGCACACAGTTTTGTGCAGTTTATCACTCGCACTGTTTTGCGCATCGCACTGTTTTGTGCAGTTTATGACTCGCGCTGTTTTGCGCAGCGCACTGTTTTGTGCAGTTTATCACTCGCGCTGTTTTGCGCAGCGCACTGTTTTTTGCAGTTTATCACTCGCGCTGTTTTGCGCAGCGCACTGTTTTGTGCAGTTTATCACTCTCGCGGTTTTACGCAGCGCACTGTTTTGTGCAGTTTATCACTCCCGCGGTTTTGCGCAGCGCACTGTTTTGTGCAGTTTATCACTCTCGCAGTTTTGCGCAGCGCACTGTTTTGTGCAGTTTATCACTCCCGCGGTTTTGCGCAGCGCACTGTTTTGTGCAGTTTATCACTCTCGCGGTTTTCCATAGCGCACTGTTTTGTGCAGTTTATCACTGGGGCTGTTTTGCGCAGCGCACTGTTTTGTGCAGTTTATCATTCGCGCTGTTTTGCGCAGCGCACTGTTTTGGGCATTTTATGACTCGCGCTGTTTTGGGCAGGGCATTGTTTGGTGCAGTTTATGACTCGCGCTGTTTTGCGCAGGGCACTGTTTTGTGCAGTTTATCACTCGCGCTGTTTTGCACAACGTACTGTTTTGTGCAGTTTATCACTCTCGCGGTTTTCTGCAGCGCACTGTTTTGTGCAGTTTATCACTCCCGCGGTTTGCACAACGCACTATTTTGTGCAATTTATCACTCGCGCCGTTTTACGCAGCGCACTGTTTTGTGCAGTTTATCACTCGCGCTATTTTCCGCAGCGCACTGTTTGGTGCAGTTTATCACTCTCGCGATTTTTGCAGCGCACAGTTTTGTGCAGTTATCACTCGCGCTATTTTGCGTAGCGCGTTTTTTTTGCAGTATATCAGTCGCGCTGTTTCGCGCATCGCACTGTTTTGTGCAGTTTATGACTCGCGCTGTTTTGCGCAGGCACTGTTTTCTGCTGTTTATCACTCGCGCTGTTTTGCCCAGCGCACTGTTTTGTGCAGTTTATCACTCTCGCTGTTTTCCGTACCGCACTGTTTTGTGCAGTTTATCACTCGCGCTATTTTACGCATCGCCCTGTTTTGTGCAGTTTACCACTCGCGCCGTTTTGCGCAACGCACTGTTTTGTGCAGTTTATCACTCTTGCTGCTTTCCGCAGCGCACTGTTTTGTGCAGTTTATCACTCGCGCTGTTTTGCACATCGCACTCTTTTGTGCAGTTTATGACTCGCGCTGTTTTGCGTAGCGCATTGTTTTGGGCAGTTTATGACTCGCGCTGTTCTGCGCAGGGCACTGTTTGGTGCTGTTTTAATCTCGCGCTGTTTTGCGCATCGCACTATTTTGTGCAGTTTATCACTCGCGCCGTTTTGTGCAGCGCACAGTTTTGTGCAGTTTATCACTCGCACTGTTTTGCGCAGCGCACTGTTTTTTGCAATTTATCACTCGCGCTGTTTTGCGCATCGCACTGTTTTCTGCAGTTTATGACTCGCACTGTTTTGCGCGGGGCACTGTTTTCTACAGTTTATCACTCGCGCTGTTTTGCCCAGCGCACTGTTTTGTGCAGTTTATCACTCTCACTATTTTCCGTAGCGCACTGTTTTGTGCAGTTCATCACTTGCGCTGTTTTGTGCAGTTCATCACTCGCACTATTTTGTGGAGTTTATCACTCGCGCTGTTTTGTGCACGGCACTGTTTTGTGCAGTTTATCACTCGCGCTGTTTTGCGCAGCGCACTATTTTGTGCAGTTTATCACTCGTGCTGTTTTGCGGAGCGCACTGTTTTGTGCTGTTTATCACTCGCGCTGTTTTGCGCAGCGCACTATTTTGTGCAGTTTCTCACTCGCGCTGTTTTGCGCATCGCACTCTTTTGTGCAGTTTATCACTCGCGGTGTTTTGCACAGCGCACTGTTTTGTGCACTTTATCACTCGCGCTGTTTTTCTCAGCGCACTGTTCTGTGCATTTTATCACTCTCGCGATTTTGCGCAGCGCACTGTTTTGGGCAGTTTATGACTCGCGCCGTTTTGCGCAGGGCACTGTTTCGTGCAGTTTATCAGTCGCGCATTTTTGCGCATCGCACTGTTTTGTGCAGTTTATCACTCGCGCCGTTTTGCGCAGCGCACAGTTTTGTGCAGTTTATCACTCACGCTGTTTTGCGCAGCGCACTGTTTTGTGCAGTTTATCACTCGCGCTGTTTTGCGCAAGGCACTATTTTGTGCAGTTTATCAATCGTGCTGTTTTGCGCAGCGCACTGTTTTGTGCAGTTTATCACTCGCGCTGTTTTGCGCAGCGCACTGTTTTGTGCAGTTTATCACTCTCGCGGTTTTCCGCAGCGCACTGTTTTGTGCAGTTTATCACTCCCGCGGTTTTGCGCAGCGCACTATTTTGTGCAGTTTATCACTCGCGCCGTTTTGCGCAGTGCACTGTTTTGTCCAGTTTATCACTCGCGCCGTTTTGCGCAACGCACCGTTTTGTGCAGTTTATCACTTGCGCTGTTCTGCGCAGCGCACTGTTTTGTGCAGTTTATCACTCTCGCTATTTTCCATAGCGCACTGTTTTGTGCAGTTTATCACTCCTGCGGTTTTGCACAGCGCACTGTTTTGTGCAGTTTATCACTCGCGCTGTTTTGCGCAGCGCACTGTTTTGTGCAGTTTATCACTCGCGCTGTTTTGCGCATCGCACTCTTTTGTGCAATTTATCACTCGCGCTGCTTTGTGCAGCGCACTGTTTTGTGGTGTGTATCACTCGCACAGTTTTGTGCATCGCATTGTTTTGTGCAGTTTATCATTCGCGTTGTTTTGCGCAGGGCACTGTTTTGTGCAGTTTATCACTCGCGCTGTTTTGCGCATCGCACTGTTTTCCGCTGTTTGTCACTCTCGCTATTTTGCGTAGTGCACTGTTTTGTGCAGTTTATCACTCGCGCTGTTTTGCACAGCGCACTGTTTTGTGCAGTTTATCACTCGCGCTGTTTTGCGCAGGGCAGTGTTTGGTGCAGTTTATCACTCGCGCCGTTTTGCGTAGCGCACAATTTTGTGCAGTTTATCACTCGCGCTGTTTTGCGCAGCGCACTGTTTTGCGCAGTTTATCACTCGCGCTGTTTTGCGCGAGGCACTGTTTGGTGCAGTGTATCACTCGTGCTGTTTTGCGCAGGGCACTGTTTGGTGCAGTTTATCACTCGCGCGGTTTTGCACATGGCGCTGTTTTGTGCAGTTTATCACTCGCGTCGTTTTGTGCAGCGCACAGTTTTGTGCAGTTTATCACTCTCGCTGTTTTCCGCAGGGCACTATTTTGTGCAGTTTATCATTCGTGTTGTTTTGCGCAGCGTACTGTTTTGTGTAGTTTATCACTCTTGCTGTTTTCCACAGCGCACTATTTTGTGCGGTTTATCACTCGTGCTGTTTTGCGGAGCGCACTGTTTTGTGCTGTTTATCACTCGCGCTGTTTTGCGCAGCGCACTATTTTGTGCAGTTTATCACTCGCGCTGTTTTGCGCATCGCACTCTTTTGTGCAGTTTATCACTCGCGGTGTTTTGCACAGCGCACTGTTTTGTGCACTTATCACTCGCGCTGTTTTTCTCAGCGCACTTCTGTGCATTTTATCACTCTCGCGATTTTGCGCAGCGCACTGTTTTGGGCAGTTTATGACTCGCGCCGTTTTGCGCAGGGCACTGTTTCGTGCAGTTTATCAGTCGCGCATTTTTGCGCATCGCACTGTTTTGTGCAGTTTATCACTCGTGCTGTTTTGCGCAACGCACTGTTTTGTGCAGTTTATGACTCGCGCCGTTTTGCGCAGCGTACAGTTTTGTGCAGTTTATCAGTCGCGCTGTTTTGCGCAGCGCACTATTTTGTGCAGTTTATCACTCGCCCTGTTTTGTGCCTCGCACTGTTTTGTGTAGTTTATGACTCGTGCTGTTTTGCGCAGGGCACTGTTTTGTGCAGTTTATCACTCGCGCTGTTTTGCGCAGCGCACTATTTTGTGCAGTTTATCACTCGCGCAGTTTTGCGCAGGGCACTGTTTGGTGCAGTTTATCAATCGCGCTGTTTTGCGCATCGCACTGTTTTGGGCAGTTTATCACTCGCGCCGTTTTGCGCAGCGCACAGTTTTGTGAAGTTTATCACTCGCCCTGTTTTGCGCAGCGAACTGTTTTGTGTAGTTTATCACTCGCACTGTTTTGTGCAATTTATGACTCGCGCTGTTTTGCGCAGGGCACTGTTTTCTGCAGTTTATCACTCGCGCTGTTTTGCGCAGCGCACTGTTTTGTGCAGTTTATCACTCTCGCTGTTTTTCGCGGCGCACTGTTTTGTGCAGTTTATCACTCACACGGTTCTGCGCAGCGCACTGTTTTGTGCAGTTTGCCACTCGCGCCGTTTTGAGCAGCACACTGTTTTGTTCAGTTTATCACTCGCACCGTTTTGCGCAGCTGTAGACGTCCCCAAACGCATCTCGGGAGGATGAACCCCCGTTCTGTTCATTTTGCGGGTCTACTACAGTTCGGACTCAAATTGTCACGGTTCTTAATCTGAACCAAAGAGTCCAACTCTGGCAAATCGTTTTGAGAAAAACAGATTTTGAAAAGAAGTGCCAAACATGGACTGCTTTGCCAGATACAGAGTCGCCACCTAAATATTTTTTAATGGGGGAATTTAGGAAACCCTGACTCGGTGCCAAAGGCCACGTGTCCGTCATCACCAAAGTTGCCTCGGCTCGGGAACTTGGGTACGATTGGGGAAGGTCAGCTATGAGCACCCCCTCTCGCCCGGTCCGAAGACCGGCCTCTACTAACCGTGATATCTTGTTTTGAAAACCTTACATGTTCTTATTCCGGTTATTAGCCTAGAATTACTATGTTATGCGCACAGCAAACAAGTATAGACTAGATCACCTAATTTGGAAACAAACATTGCATATCCGTTCGTTTTGAAAATGCTTTGGAATTTGCTACTCGCAAGTAGGCTAAAACACGGATTTCAATGAGTTTTTCCCAACTCAAGCAATCCAACCTCCACCCACAGGCATTCAAATAGTTTATCTCATATAAGCACTTAGCCGCATGGTAAGCATACTGTTATGTTAACATCCACACGCATGCGATATGCTAAAGCATAAATACTTACATCGTACTCCGTGCCAAAACAAGAAACTAGTTAGCAAACATGCATGACCTAGTTCATGTTAAATGGCTAATGTGACACAGGCAAAGATGCAATTTAGAGTAGGCTCGGCTATCCTAAACATGGCATGTGAAATGCACGAGTAACACGTATTCAAGTTAGATTTGAAATACAATGCAGTTTGTATGATGTACCGAGCCCGATGCATGTCAACAAATGCATGGATGCACGCATGCATTGCATAAGGTATGCTAATTTAAACGTGCCCTAATCTACCATCATAAGCAAGTAAATAAAAGGGAAGAAAGAAGTGGGGGTTGGAAGACATACACACACTCACCCACACTTATTACAGATTTGCCCTCGCTCGGAGGGACCAAAAGAATAATACAGATAATTAACTACGCAAGCTAATTAAATATTACAAACCCATTAAAATAATTAAATGAATTAACTAATTCGATTAAAACAATAAATCGCCTCGGGAAGAGGGCCAGATGCAGCTCGCGATCGGGACTTGCTCGGGATCGCATTGCCATGCCTAGCCTGCCTCTGATTTCCCTGCTTTGCATCTCAGAAGACTGCCACAGTCCTAGGAATACTTCCTTATGTACTGAAGATCATTACCGGCTGCTCAAAACTTCCACCGGCAGTGAATTGAGCTCATCGGCACTTAATTGATCCATCGGCTGCAAATTGACTGCCGGTCGGCACTAAACACTGCCGGCCGGCACTGAATGCCTGCAGAACCTGCAACTCACAGCAGCAGAGGGCAAATACTGGCATGGCAATGCAATTCAAAGCATATATGCACTAAACACACTCTTTATCATACTAATGACTCAAAGGAAGATGTGCCTCGATTCTCAGACCACCAATCACGCATTTCCATGCATGATGGCCCAAAGAACCAAGTATGCAACTTTAATTTCAAATGTATGCGACGCAAACAAACAAACAAGGGCGCTAAACCTCTATCACACTCACTTCAAGAGGCCGAGCATGCACAATGCAATGCAATCCTAGACATGTCAACTAATATGCAATATGGACCATGCAAGGCACTTATGTAAACATACAAGTAAGCATGCAAGGCAAGCATGCGAACCAAGTAAAAGGGGGGTACTTAGACATGACTTAGGCAGCTCCAAATAGTCCTAAAATCAGTAACCAAATGCTAAGACATGAGGGCCAAACACATATACACACATGCACGTGTTAAAGCACCAACGCGTAAGCATAATAAAGCAACTCTTAAACACATTTAAGAGGCACAAATATGGACCATTAGCATGCAATTTAGGCTCTGAAATCATGCTATAAAATGATGCCAAATCATGTTTAAACAAGACAAGCAAAACATGCGCACATAGGTTCAACACTTCAAAGTAAGCCAATAAGGCATTGAACTACACTTATGCAAAACAAATATGGCATGCGTTGAACAACCCAAAACAAATTTTTAGCATGTAAAACTAAGCCCAAAGGACCACTTAGATGGCATCTAAATGGCTCAACTAGGAAGGCATGCACAAATGCTAAGACATGAGGCATAAGGCACAAGCTTCCAAAGCGTCAAAGAGTCATGCAAGGCAATCAAACAAGCATGCCAAATGGACTGAAATGACATGCCAAATGGTTCCAAACCATTGAAAATAAAGCAAGCAAGGCATGTTACACACTTGTACCCTTAAGGCCAACAAGCCAAACATAAAGAGGACCCAAGATACAAGCCATGGTCGACCAAAATAAGCATGGACAGACCTAAAGCATGGCAAAACAAGCATACAAGCTTCATGGATCTAAGCCTAAAGCATGCTCAAACTAGGGCTAACAACCTAGAGCAAGTTAAGGCAATACAAGGCATTACAAAGCATTTATGCAAAACATGCAAGGAGTACTAAAACCAACACTTATCAATGTCATATTAGGGCATAATAAACATAAAGTGCAGCCAAGACATGCTCTTCAAATATTCAAAACTATGCTCCCTTAAGAGACCAAAACTTGCCCTTTTCAAGGACATCAAGGAGGGGGTGGCCCTCTCCTTCTTAGGACTTTAAGGCATCATCTACACCACTGAAATCCCTCAAGATTTCAGTGGTGAAGAGACCCAAACACCAAAATCCCGGAGCTCAACAAAATAGCACAAAAATGAGGCCTCTCAAGGCCTAAGAGGGGCCAAACTTCCCCAAAGCACAAAGTACCCTTAATAAACTATCAAGAGGACTAAAAACCAGAACTTTTATGTGTTGATCACCAAGCACAAAAACAGTCCTAAACTAGGTAAAAACAAGGTGCAAGAAAGGGGTAAAAATGACTAGTTTCGTACCCTTGGAGCTTTTCTTCAACAATGGTGACCTTGATGTCTCCTTAAGCCTCAAACCAGTCAAGAACACCAAGAATAGGCTCTTAGAACTTCAGCTCCAAGAGGAAGGTGAAACACTAGGTGCTTGTGTGCAATAGTATGAACTAAAGCACCTAGTGTACAAAATGAGCAAGGAAAAGAGAGATAGGATAGATATAGGATTTCTAACCTAAAACCAGAGCTTCTTCTCTGTATTTTCTCCCTAAAAATGTCTAACTCCTTCCAACCTTTGAGCCAAGAGAAGAGAGCCTTCTCTTATAGACAACAAAGCTTACAAGCTAAGTCAATCCAAGGCTCATCCCTCCATACACGTGTATGGAAGGGAAACAAGTGCTACAAAGCTGTCTGAAAATATCTCCAAAAACAGCTGTAAAGTGATCGGCAGGGCAAAATGGTCATTTTGCCAAAAAGAGTGCCGACCGGCACAAAATAGTGCCGATGGCAACACCAACCAGCCGGTGGCCTCTAGCCACTGCCGGTGGAAGTGTGGGGATGTCTCCCAAGGCATCCTATGCCTTTCCAAGGCAAACACAAGTGTTTGGTGCAAAACCAGACACAAAACGGTCAAGTTCGGAGGTCCTGAGGCAAGGCGCGTAGCCGAGAACTCCGGGAACTCCAAACGAACACGAATATGGATAATCACCGAGTGTTCAAGCGGTGACGTCCAAGTCTTGAGGACGGTCAAAAACGGGGTGTCTACAGTTGCCCCTCTTTGACAGAACTCGAAAGTCATGACAATGACGGGAGTGAATGTCAAAGCCCAGAGACGACCCATTTTTGACAAGGCCGAAGACTTGGACAAACATACAAAGCGCAAACAAGGTATGCGCCGCGAAGGCAGGGGCAAAATGCAAGACAATGCAAGAAGCCAAGCATAACCTATGATCATGCGAAGAAAGCTGTAATGAAGCACACATGCAACAGTTATAAGCTAGCATACATCAGACTACACTACAATGCAGAAAGGATGTAAGAGAATTATGCAATTCTCTATACGTCTCATGCGGAGGATACAATACCTGTGCGGCTCGTCCGGTTGCACCGGCCTCAAATGAACCGTACATACAATATCGTGCCTGAAAAGAAAACAAACTTAACAGGTACAATGCCGTTAGCAACTTGCATGATAAAGCAATCGAAAGTGCGCGACAACGCACGCAATATGTATAGCAAGATAGAGGGATTGAACACATGTGAGTAAAGCAATGCACACGTGCACGCGATGTTATATACAGGAACTTGAACACATATCAGTAAAGCAAAGCACACGTGCAATGCAATGTGTATAAAAGGGAATTTGAACACATATCAGTAAAGCAATGCACGCATACAATGCAATGTGTATAAAAGGGAATTTGAACACATATCAGTAAAGCAATGCACGCATACAATGCAATGTGTATAAAGGGAACTTGAACACATATCAGTAAAGCAAAGCACGCATACAATGCAATGTGTATAAAAGGGAACTTGAACACATATCAGTAAAGCAAAGCACCCGTGCAATGCAATGTGTATAAAAGGGAATTTGAACACATAACAGTAAAGCAAAGCACACGTGCAATGCAATGTGTATAAAAGGGAATTTGAACACATATCAGTAAAGCAAAGCACACGTGCAATGCAATGTGTATAAAAAGGGAACTTGAACACATATCAGTAAAGCAAAGCACACGTGCAATGCAATGTGTATAGAAACTTGCAGAAAATGCATGACATATGCACTATACTACAATGATGATGCATAACATATGCAGATTTTTTGAAATGCATGACATATGCACTATATACGATGATGCATGACATATGCATGTTTGTTTTTTTTTTGTTTTTTGAAATGCATGACACATGCAATATTTAGAATGATGTATGACATATGCAGTATTTATAAATGATGCATGACATATGCATGTGTTTACAAATGATGCATGACATATGCGTGTGTTTACAAATGATGCATGACATATGCATTTTTTTTTTTGAAGTGCATGACATATGCAGTATTTACAAATGATGCATGACATATGCACGTGTTTTTGTTTTTGGATTTTTGAAATGCGCGCCAACGCGCGGCTTTTGAAATGCATGACAATGCATGAATTGGTGCGCATGACAGCGCGTGACGGGAATCATGCATGACAATGCAGATGCCGAAGGTTTCGCACTTTCCAAAGACTTAAGGTCTCCTAGACCACGCGTGTTAAGGTCTCGCCAGACCGTCCGAGCACAAAATAGCGAGGTGCGCGAAATAACGCGATGCGATGCATGCCAAATGCAATGAGGTGTGCACCTTAAAGGATGGAAAATGAAGTGCAATGAGGTACGCGTGCCTCAAAGGATGGAAAATGAAGTGCAATGAGGTACGCATGCCTCAAAGGATGGAAAATGAAGTGCCATGAGGTACGCGTGCCTCAAAGGATGGAAAATGAAGTGCTGAGAGGTACGCGTGCCTCAAAGGATGGAAAATGAAGTACAAGTGAGGTACGCGTGCCTCACGGAGATGTAAAAAAGAAACAAGTGTGGTACGCGTGCCTCACGGAGATGCAAAATGAAACAAGTGAGGTACGCGTGCCTCACAGAGATGCAAAATGATACAAGTGAGGTACGCGTGCCTCACGGAGATGCGAAATAATACAAGTGAGGTACGCGTGCCTCACGGAGATGTAAAATGATGCAAGTGAGGTACGCGTGCCTCACGGAGATGTAACAATGAAACAAGTGAGGTACGCGTGCCTCACGGAGATGTACAATGATGCAAGTGAGGTACGCGTGCCTAACGGAGATGTAAAATGATGCAAGTGAGGTACGCGTGCCTCACGGAGATGCGAAATGATACAAGTGAGGTACACGTGCCTTACGGAGATGGGAAATGATACAAGTGAGGTACGCGTGCCTCACGGAGATGCGAAATGATACAAGTGAGGTACGCGTGCCTCACGGAGATGCGAAATGATACAAGTGAGGTACGCGTGCCTCACGGGGATGCAAAATGATACAAGTGAGGTACGCGTGCCTCACGGGGATGCAAAATGATACAAGTGAGGTACGCGTGCCTCACGGAGATGTAACAATGAAACAAGTGAGGTACGCGTGCCTCACGGAGATGTAAAATGATGCAAGTGAGGTACGCGTGCCTCACGGGATGCAAAATGATGCAAGTGAGGTACGCGTGCCTCACGGGGATGCGAAATGATACAAGTGAGGTACGCGTGCCTCACGGAGATGTAAAATGATGCAAGTGAGGTACGCGTGCCTCACGGAGATGCGAAATGATACAAGTGAGGTACGCGTGCCTCACGGGGATGCAAAATGATACAAGTGAGGTACGCGTGCCTCACGGAGATGTAACAATGAAACAAGTGAGGTATGCGTGCCTCACGGAGATGTAAAATGATGCAAGTGAGGTACGCGTGCCTCACGGAGATGCAAAATGATACAAGTGAGGTACGCGTGCCTCACGGAGATGCAAAATGATACAAGTGAGGTACGTGTGCCTCACGAAGATGTAACAATGAAACAAGTGAGGTACGCATGCCTCACGGAGATGCAAAATGATACAAGTGAGGTACGCGCGCCTCACGGGGATGCGAAATGATACAAGTGAGGTACGCGTGCCTCACGGAGATGTAAAATGATGCAAGTGAGGTACGCGTGCCTCACGGAGATGCGAAATGGTACAAGTGAGGTACGTGTGCCTCACGGGGATGCAAAATGATACAAGTGAGGTACGCGTGCCTCACGGAGATGCAAAATGATACAAGTGAGGTACGCGTGCCTCACGGAGATGCAAAATGATGCAAGTGAGAGGCACATGACGGCGCGATGTAATGCACCGAAATTGTGCGATGAATGCGTGCAACGCACACGGGGCAACTTTTGAATCTTAAAAAGACAAAAGGATACAAAAGGATACAATCTTTGCTTGAATCTGAGTGCCACGCACAGAAGACGCGGTCCGAGGTCAAAACGGGGGCCGGTTGAGCATCAGAGATACACTTTCTTGCACTTTCTTGAGCTATGAAGACCAGAGACTGCTCATATAGCCTAAACAAGGCTGTGGGAACACCACCGGCCGGGAGAGGAAGCCACCGGCTGGCCACCGGCTTCAAAATAACTCCACCGGCACAATATTGTGCCGACCGGCACAAAATAGTGCCGACCGGCCAAAAATTGCTGATCAGGGGCAGTTTTGACAATTTACCTCGGGTTTTATAAAATAGGGCTCCTAAACCCTATTTTCTCACTTCTTGTCCGCCGAAAACTCTTGCCCTCTCTCTCTAGAGCATTTTCAACCTTCGATCCTCGCATTTTCTCGCGTTTTAGGCTCGATTTCGTCGTTGATTCGCGAATACCTTCGCGTTTCGCACATTTTTCGACCGAACAAATCTTTGTTTCGTCGTGTCTCTTTTGCTATTTCCGCTTTTTCGGGGCTTTTCCCTTCGATTTCCTCTTCATTTTCGTGCCTTTCCCTCTCCCGGCCTTCCCGGTCATTTTCGGCCCGCCCGGGTTGACTTTTTCGGTTGACTTTTCACATTCCAGCTCTTCCGGCCATTTTCTCACCACCATTGCCATGGCTGACGATGTTCCACACGTCGGGACTCCCCCGGATCACGAGATGGATCCCGGGGTCAAGCTCCTCCCGCTGAGCGAGCGTCCTTTCGACCCGGCGACCTATCGCCCGGTGATCCACGTTCTACCTTCGGATGGTCTTCGCTATTTCCGTGGCTTTGACCGAGCGCTGGACCCGGAGCTTCTCCTGCGCGAGCCGACCTCTCACCTATCCTTCGGCGCTTCCGAGGTAACATTTTTTCGTTTTACTTTCTGCAATGTGGAACTGTTAACTGCCATAGCTGAATCTGTTCTTTAACTGCTTAGCTCTAATATGCTGTACACTGTAGTTGATCGCAACCATGCTTACAACTGATATCTGTTTAAGACGGACACATGCACAGACACTGCACTAGTCTCAATCACTCAAACACACGGCACACACCGTACTTCACTGCAAACTACCGACACGTGGCACTTATTTGAATCTGAAAACATATTGTATGCTGTACTTAAACTGAACCACACAAAACACGCTGACGCATCATACGTTATAGTTCACCTACTGGCACACTATAACCCGATATTTGCTTGAATCTAAAAAAATGTGCAGACATGCACCGTATCTGTATGCTGACCCTCACAAACACACTGACACATCACAGGCCGTAGTCACCGTAGTACACTGAAACCTGATACCTGCTTGGATCTGAAAAACGTGCACGCATGCTAGATTTGTATCGACTTTAACATGCTTCCTCAGAATTGTACATTTCATATTGCTTCACAATTATTTGTTTGAAAACAGGGAGATTCC
>JAPPVO010007126.1:0-42084 GCA_030407325.1 Camellia japonica
AGAGACTGTAAATAGTAACGTTGAATCTATCTTACAAAATCACACTTAGGAATTGGTGGATTTGCCACCAGGTTGTAAACCTCTTGGGTACAAGTGAATTTTCAAAAGAAAAAGGAAACAGATGTATCAATTCAAATACAAGGCAAGACTTGTGGTCAAAGGATTTAGACAAAAAAAAAAGGTTCTTGACTACTTTGATGCAAATTGGATATTGGATACTAGAGACTCAAAATCCACTAATGGGCATGTCTTTACTCTTGTGAGGCAGCTGTATTTTGGAAATCTTCCAAATAGACTTGTATAGCTAAGTCTACTATGGAATCAGAATTCATAGCTTTAGATAAAGCTAGGGAAGAAGTAGAATGGCTTCGCCACTTTCCTGAAGATATTCCAATGTGGCCAAAACCAGTGCTTGCTATATGCATTCATTGCGATAGTCAATCAACAATAGGTAGAGCACAGAGTCATATGTATAATAGTATGTCACGACACATTCGTCGTCGACATAACACCGTAAGACAACTACTCTCTAATGGAATTATTTCCATTGAATATGTGAAGTCTAAAGACAACATAGCAAATCCATTAACCAAAGGGTTAGCAAGAGAGTTAATTGAGAATTCATCGAGGGGAATGGGACTTAAGCCTATTAAATAAGAGTTACCACAACGGCAACCCAACCTAGTTGATTGGAGATCCTAAGATCTAGGTTCAAAGGGACAACCAAGATGTGTATGACTCATAAGGATCACTACGGAGTTAAACTCCTACCTATTTCTATGATAAAATAGTGATGTTTGCAGCATTTTAGGTTAAGTAAAACTTTTAATGATTCTTATAGCTAGGAATACCTAGTGGAGTATAGCAGGATATTCTTCATAAGAATCACCTATATGAGTGTGAATTGGGCTGGTTCTATGAGATTTGTGAAGGGCTACAATTCTCTAGAGCACTCATGAAAGACCAGGTTGTTCAAAGCCAAAGTAAACACTATAGTGAGAACTAAACTGTGTCTGGTAATATACTGTGTGAGTTCTATTGTCTTGGTTTACACAAACGGCTAAATAGTTCAAGACATTATGTTCACTGGTTAGCTAGTAAATCCGATAGTGTCTCACAAGGGAAAGTTCAAAGTCAAAAGCTACTTATCCTTTGCAAAATATTTCCAATATCTATACTCTCTGTAATTAGGTCATGTTATTGCATTTTCTCTCCGTCAAATTCCATTCATATGGGGGATTGTTGGAAAAATATGGTGTTTATAGGCTTATTTTGAGCCAACTTTGAGCCCAAATTTAAGTGGGTCCCAAACGTCTTCTGGGGTGGGTCCAAAGAGATGACGTGAACCTTACCGCATGGCAAGTCACACGGTGCAAACAGTTCGTCAAAACCATTTATGAGTGAATGGGAAGTTGACATCATTTTCGAGTTCGCGGAATGGACAATAAAAGAATAAAATATGGGTTTCCTTGTAAGGCTTGTCCCACATTGGAAACTTAAAAGAACTTATGTGTGTGTATATAAATTCTAAGTAGCAACACTTGGGTTGGGCCCCAAGGGGCACCCTAAGTTTGTAGAAGTGAGGAGTTATAGATAATGTGAACCTTGGCTCAAATTACCACGCGCTCGCGCGCCGCCGCCGTCCGACCGGCCGGCCGAGCAGTGCTAGGCCCTGGTGTGGGTCGAGTCGGTTCTAACATTAATTTTTTGGACAAAATTTACTTGAATTATTTTCAAATTCTTGCGAAAAAATTATTTGAATTTCTTAACGAAATTAATTTAAATTTTGGGTCAATTTTTTCTGTCCAAACAGAGCCCTTCTCCGGTCCAATTTCCAGCAGGTTCAAGCAGTCCAAATAGTTTTTCAACCTGTTTTGCAACGGACAGATTTAGTTATTCCCAATCAGATTTAAATCTGCCCAGGTAGATTTGAACAGATTCAAACTGGGTTCAAACAGATCTTCCACCTATTCCAGTTTGAAATCATACCTATTCGGCCCTATAAATACAAATCATCTTCTAGCATTTTTCTTATTTCCGAAAATCATCTTCTTGCCTTCCTTTTGACCTCTTGCATCAATTTATTCTTCATATTATTTTAGGAAAAATTTGGAGAGTATAGAACACAGGTTTTTGTACGTAGTACAAATTGTTTGGAATGCTATTACAATTTGTGTAGATCATTGTATCCTGGGAGATAGACGCCATTTATCCGTAAGCACCGAAACAGGGCGAATCTGTCTTAAGAATAGAGTGTCACACACTCGACTTGATCTTTTAAATATTTATTCGGTTCGATAAAATAAATTCTATAAATAATTTATTTTTATTTGTTTGATTTGTTTCAAATTATTTATTTTGCACAGACGATTGTTCCAACACATTCAACTTCACTTTGCTAATGGTGCTTGTAGCCATTGTTGTATCAGGTTGATCTCTCTCTCTCTCTCTCTCTCTCTCTCTCTCTCATTTGAGTAACATTGTTGCATGTAATATGAAATAATTTTTCATATAATTTATCATAACAAAATTTGGCATAAAATATTGACTTGTGTAATGGAACAGAGCTCTACTAGTTATTCAAAAAAAATCATCTAAAGAAAAGTATTCAGAAAACATATGAGATGATTGAGATTTATTTTATATGTGAATTCTATAGTACAATAATTAAATCTACAAAAATATTATGTACCATAAAAACGTATCTCAAATTTTATCTTGAAAGTGAGCGTGTAATATAAATTTAAAGTTAGTAAAATATAGGTTACACTCGCAATGAATGTGATCTATTAATTCATTTTTCTAAATAATATTTTAGGTATGTTTTTTCGAGTTCATAATATTGTTGTTAAATTTAACCCACATATCATTTTCTTAATTAAAATTTCTGGTAAATCTTTGAGTTCTTAGACTTTCGCGTAATAGAAACAAGTCATGGTGGCAGGTTTGTTCGTGACAGAAGCCAATGGGCAAAGTCCAAAGCTGCCACGTTGCATAACCGCAAGGGACTGTGCCCCTATTTGTGTTGGTTGTGGATTTTGTGCTTGCCTAAGTGGCATCTGTGTCCGAGGGTGTCCAGGTCCTCCGAGTCCGAAACAACTTACAACAACTCACTCGTCAATCAATGGATAACCAATGGAACCGTCATTGCATTGATACTATAACTCAATATCCAATTTATTACACGGACTAATTCTAGAAACCATTGAATGCATTTGGTTTCACAAATAAAATAAAAATCTTGGTTTATATATTATATATCTTAAAGAAAGTTTTTTTAAAAAAATGATTGTCTTGTGGGTTTAAATGCTCTGTTTGTTGTGGAAATGTTTTTTAATTTTTTTTCCTGCATTATTTGGCATTGGATATAATGAAAAATAAAAATTAATAAAATATTTTTTTATATGGTTTATAAAAAAATGAATTAATTTTGGTGGAAAGCATATTCTATTATTAATAAGAAGAAAACATCACAATTAAATACATAAAAAAAATATTTTTTGTCAAAAACAAATAAAATATAATTTTTTTTAGCAAGAGTTGAAATGATTAAGAAGAATAGAGCTCCTGAAATTCCTAATCCATAGAATAGATGCAAGCACAATTGCAATGAAGAGACTTTGACAATTGATATTTCAATCCAATAAAATCTTTAAAGATTCTACATATTAAGGCTTCGTTTGGGAAGAAAAAGCACTGGGCTTTTTCGTTATTTTAGCCAAAAAATAAAATAAAATAGACTTTTTAGCTCAATAAGACAAAACATCACATTCAACCTATAATCATTACATTTTTTCTCTCAGAAAAGTCAAAACAAATCTGTCCAAACAAGGCATTTTAGCCCAGACTAAAATAACTAAAAAAATTAAAAAATCAAAAAGCTAACCCACTTCTCAAACCCTAAAATGATGTCAAAAGTAGAGAAGTTGTTTCTTTGTCAAAAGTAGTTGCTGAGGAAGCTCTCAATTCTGTGTAGTATGTCAAACCCTAAAATGATGTCAAAAGTAGAGAAGTTACTGTTTCTTTGTCAAAAGCAGTTGCTGAGGAAGCTCTCAATTCTGTGTAATCTGTGGGATTCATGCCCACCATCAAAAGTCTATATATATATATATATTATATTGAATTTTTATATGCAATTTTTGTTTGTTTGTTTGTTTTTTTTTTTTTTTTGGGTAGAAATATCCAAAAAGATATAAATAAAAAAATAAAAAAAGGGGGACCAAAAAAGCACTCTCCACCAGCCTACCAACTGGATGGAGTTAAATTACAAATGTAATCTCGAAAATGACAATTAATTTCTCTAGCTGGCCTCATTTTCCAATGATTAAATACTATATGCATTAATTAGTGTATTAATTAATGTATTAATTGATGATGTGACATAATTTAAGATATTTTTAGTATTTATAATTTGAATAATACTATATATACCTATTAGTATACCAATTAGTGTACCAATTGATAATGTGACATAATTTAAGAGATTTTTGATATTTGTAGTGTGATTAATGAGTAGGATCAATAATAATATTATAACTAGTGTTGGTATACTAGTTAGTACACTAATTGGTGCATATAGCACCACCATTATAATTTATATAATGAGTGGGGTCAATAATAATGTCATAACTAGTGTTAGTACACTAGTTAGTACACTAATTGATACATGTAACACCACTTTAAAGATTAAACACAGCTATTTCCCATACACACACTTGTGCGATTCATATTTTCTATTATATAAATTATAAAAACAAATTCATCTAAAAAAATTATGTCACACATTTTTTTCATACTCAAATTACTCCAATATAACTGTCCAAATTTTTTATTACAATTTTGATTTTTTTTTAAAAAAAAATTCCTTTTATCTTCATTGGTTTTTTTCTTTTGTTTTTTTAGTTCGTAACTCTCTAAATATTATATAATGCACACAACTTAGAACAACTTTTTAAAACTTTATCATATAATTTTATTTTACATATTTTTTTCTAAAAAGTCAAAAATTAATTAAAATAGTCAATTCCGAAATTAGGCCTAATGGTAGGTGGATATGCATTTTTCGCTAAAAACCTATCATCCCAAACAAGTCTATATATAAGCATCAATAGAGATCCCCATAATCAAACATTGAAGAAGATAATGGTGAAGGCTTCAATCAACTATGCTCTCTTAGAGCGACTCCAATGCTTCATCTTTTCTTTTATCAAATTTAAAATCTTGTTTGACAACTACATATTTTAATAAAAAAAGTCACTATAAGTTATAATATCATTCTTTCTATTTTTTTGCACATCTTTTCATAAAAAGTCAAAAAATTACTAAAATAATTTGTTTCCAAACGAGGCCTTAGATGAAAGAAGTCCAAAATTGGTGCTCCAACGTTAACATCAAACCAATATCAAATTGAGGATTTCTTAAACTTTTTATCAAATTGAAAATGCATGGAGCCTTTCATCAAATTACTGTTGATAGCTGTTGGGACCATACACTAACAACCTCTTCCTTGCTTAGACTTCTAGTAAATTTACACTAATCGGTCAACTAGCTGGACATTCGCCCGATCATCCTCCCAGTCGACTAATGGTTTGATGAAAAACAAAAAAAAAAAAATTGTTAGAATGCTCGATATCATATAAAGCTTCTACTCAAATTTGATTATAAAAAAAAAAAAGTAAGTTCACTGATGCTCTTAGTAGTTGCGTTCTTTTTCTTACTGTTTGCAATAACAACTATTTACTCTCACTCTCCCTCTTCCTCTCCCTATGACGCTCATCCTCCACCACTACCAGTAAGGAATGTTATAATAACAACCCCATGCCAAAATTATGACGAATGCGTTCCCCAATGTTCTAGTACTGGTTTTGGTACAGCCATATACCATAAATGTTTGTAGAATCGATTCTGCCAATTGCATATATGTTCGCCATTCACAATCCAGTCATGTTGAACCAATTCATCCATGACAATGATGGGGTCGAATCAAGGTTTTAAAAAGCGGCCGCAACCGTTACGTAACGCCGTTACGTAACGGTTGTGGTAGTTACTGCCACCCGTTACGGCTGCTTTTGCAATGTGATTGAGATTCACAGATGTATCGGGCGTAGCGGCTGATATAGCGGTCATAATGGTGCCGTAACGGCCATAACAGCCTGTTACGCACCGTTACATAACGATTCCGAATTGCTTCTTTCGAAAAAACACAACAACAAAAAAAAAGTTAAAAATGGGAATCCATTACCGAATGGAACACAACCAGGTTCATCTGGCAATCCATCGTCTGCAGGTTTGGCATCCCTCAAGCCATCGTGTCAGACAACGACAAACAATTCGACAACACCAGATACAGAAAGTTCTGTGCTGACCTCCAGATCCAACCATGTTTCTCCTCCCCTGGGCATCCACAGGCCAATGGCCAAGTTGAGGTCACCAATCGTTCTCTACTGAAGATTATCAAGGCTAAGCTGGAAGCTGCTAAGGGACTCTGGGCTGAGGAACTACCGAATGTACTCTGGGCCTACCGAACCACAGCTCGGACTCCCACCGGAGAAACCCCTTTTCGCTTAACATACGGCGCTGAGGCGGTTATTCCGATGGAAGTTGGTCTGCCAACCCCAGGGTTTTACATCCGGATCCAACGCTCACTGAAGAGCTCTGTCGGGCGGACCTAGACCTAATTGAAGAGCTTAGAGAGACCACTGCCGTCAGATTGTCCTCATACCAATAGAAAATGAGAACGCACTACAACCGCAAAGTCCGACCGCAGGAATTCGCCGTAGGAGATCTTGTTTTAAGAGAGGCCACTCTTGCCACCAAAAATCCGACCGAGGGAAAACTAGCAGCCAAATGGGAGGGACCCTACATTGTGAAAACCCGTCCACGTCCGAGCACTTACCGACTTCAAGACATGGAGGGTCGAGACCTTCCCCACCCATGGAACGCTGAACATTTGAAACGCTACTTTCAATAGGCTATCGCTTTTGTCTTGCTCAATTGTTGTACTTTCTTTTTTACGCATAATGTAAATTTTGATCGCTGGAATACACTTCCCATGGCAACAATTTTATCTCCCAGCAACACCTGTCGTCTCAATAACATTTTTTACTTGCAGCTAGACCGAGCACTTCAAAAGCCTCGGCCAGACTGAGCACTTCAAAAGCCTCAGCCAGACTGAGCACTTCAAAAGCCTCAACCAGACTGAGCACTTCCAAAGCCTCGGCCAGACCGAGCACTTCCAAAGCCTCAGCCAGACTGAGCCCTTCAAAAGCCTCAGCCAGACTGAGCACTTCAGAAGCCTCGGCCAGACTGAGCACTTCAAAAGCCTCAGCCAGACTGAGCACTTCCAAAGTCTCGGCCAGACCGAGCACTTCAAAAGCCTCAGCCAGACTGAGCACTTCAAAAGCCTCAGCCAGACTGCCACCAATGCAGGTCCAGAATAAGTTCCTTGCGACCTCAACAGGACACCTAGTCACGATCTGACATTCACAATTCCAGGTCAAAATGTTTACACCACTCTTTACCTAGCTAAATTTCAAAGATGTTCCCACATGTTTCATTTACTAATCAGATTGCTTCTTCCATCTAGCATTACTCCGATCCACTACTTTATACAAGTCCCATTTTAGCCTACATTGCGCATTAAGGAGCTCTTCACTTTACTTTGTATTGAAGATTTTTCCCAAGTCCAATTTTACTCTCCATTAAGAAGTATTTCACTTTACCTCCCACTGAAATTTTATACAAGTCCAATCTCCACACTACTTTGAATTTCACTAAACTTTCATACAACTCAAAATTTTGCTCTGCACTGAGTTTTTACCTAGTTCAATTCTACCACCCTTTAAGTTTTTATACAGGGTCAGTTCCCATACGCATGAAGGAGTCTTTAACTTTACCCAATATTGAATTTTTATAACACCTCTGTATGGAGACATCCCTTTCCGAGGCCGCCTTCGCCTTTTCTTCGTCTAGCTCTTTTTGTAGGATCTCCTTCTCAGAGGCTGCCTTGGGTCTTTCTTCCTCCAGCTCTCTGCGCAGAGCCTCCATCTCAGTCACTGCCCTTGCCCTCACTGCTTCCACCTCCTTCTGCAGAGTCTCTCTTTCAGCACTCGCCCTGCCCCTCTCTGCCTCCAACTCCTTATGCAGGCCCCCCCTCTGCTCCAACGCCTTGGCACGCTCGTCCTCCAGCTCCTTTTGTAGAGCCTCAGCCTTGGCATCTGCCTCATCCTTCTGCCTGACGAGCTCTTCGTTGCTGCTCATGGCCTCTTCATGCCGCTCGACCGCAACGGCACAAGCTCTTTTGGACTCCTCCAACTTCTTATGCTCGCCAGCCAGCTGGAACTCGAGCGATACAACCTTGCGGCGTATGTCCTCCAACTCCAACTTGACTGCTTGCAGCTCAGTGTGGGCAGTCTTCCAGTCAGCACTCTCCTTCTTCAACTTGGCCAACTGAGCCTTGGCCTCTTCAGTCCTGAGTTTGGCAGCCCCAGCCTTCCTCAGCAGGGCCCCTGCCAGGGTAGTTACCTCCATTTGGGCGGAGCATAACCCCCTGAACAGGTCGGCCTCGTTAAATCTGGATGCCGAGCGCAGGGCTGACTCCTCTACAATCTTCACCAGGCGGTCTGCTCCTGCCCTGGCTGGGCCTTCTTCCCCCTCCACCCGTCCAGCCACCGCGCGAGCATGGTAAAATGCTGTGTTCAGACCAACTCCTCCTTCCTGGGGTGCAGGGCCCCTTTGGGTCTGTAGCCCCCCACTCGGTTCAACACTAGCTACCCCAACTGCTACTTGAATCGCTGGGGCGACCTCCACAGCCCCCAGTGTTGGGATGACCCTTCCCACTTCTGGGGTGTCCTTGACCGCAGGGGTCTCCACCATAACTGGGGCCTCCTTCATCTTCTTGGATCCAGGCTCCTCTGCAGCCTCCTCTGTTGCACTTCTCTTCTTCTTCTTCCTCTTCAGAGTCTCCCCCTCCTTTCTGGCCTTCTCCTTCACAGGATCCACAGGGGGCCTTCGTGGCTCAAAAGTGCTTAAGTCCTTCCCTCCCAGCGGCTTTGGGCGTGGTCGGATCCTCTCCTTCGCAATCGGTTGCGCCGGTCGGTCATCTTGCGCTTTCTTAAATTTTGTGGCTTTGGCAAGGATGGCTTGATCCTCTGCCTCCTGTGCTTCTCCCCTCGCTTCCAGCTCCGCTCGGTCGAGGTCCCCACCGATCGGCTGTGGACCCAGCCCTGCCTGAAACAATGCGGACGACTGAACGAGGTCGTCCCATTTGGCCTTCTCTCTCTCTCTCCACTCCTTTACCCTCTTCACCCTTTCTTCAACCTCTGCCCCCAGTCTTGCCTCCAACGACCTGGTGGGCACCTTCCAGATGGTGCGCGCCCCAAACCCCCCATTGGCAGACACATAGAACCACCGTGCTCGCCACCCCTTGATCGACGTTGGCAGCCCAGCCACCAACCCCTTCCCCATTACTGCTTGCAGGGTGACCCACGTTTCTTGCTGCCCTGAGGCCTTGTAACAGGCAAAGAATTCATCCACCGTCATGGCCTCCCCTCCATTCGCCTTCGGCCATGCACTTGCACAAGCCAGCAAGATCTTTCATGCATTGGGCATTAGTTGCCCTGGTGCCACCTCCAGATAGTTGAGCACCTCCACCACTATTTGCGGCAGTGGCAACCTCAGACCACCCTTCAGCGCCTCCTCATAGAGGGAAAACTCCCCTGGCCTGACGTCGGATGGCCTTTCCGTCGATGTTGGCAGCAACAACTCCACTTCTACCGAAATCTGGTATCTCTCGCGGATAGCCTCCAACTCCGCCTCAGTTATCGTCGATTTGTCTGGCTTCGTGTGCCAATGATCCGGCTCCGCCTGGCTGATAGGCTTCGGAGCTGCAATCATGGTGGAACCATGGAAATGTATCGCCGGTTCCCCCATCCTCTCTGTTCTATACTGCGCAGCTAACTCCACTGCATCATCGTCTCCCAGTGGGTCCACCCTCACATTCTCGGTTTCTTCTGGCGCCATTTCTGAGGTATGTCTGCGAATCGCTTCTGATGCAGGCGCTAGGAAGTTGAAGAAATGCTCCAATGGTGTATCGCGAGCAACAAATGGTGTAAGACTTGGAATGTTTTGGTTCTTTGAAAACAGGTAGGTGAATCGAATAATACCAAAAGCCCACGGTTTACCCGTATTCTAAGGGTCCCAATTAATTTTCGCCAGTTTGAAAACTTTTCAAATCATCCGCCAAAACTGTCTTGTCAAACACCCATAATAATGATCTAACGTTTCTGATCCAACGCCTCACCTTCCCCCTTCCAGAGATTTTGCCACGTGTATGGGCATGATGCACTGTACCTCCTCCCACCCTGTCTTTTCCACTTCAAATCATCAAGAGGCACGCCGCCTTTTGAGCCCCGTGCACTTCCGCTCGGCCACCCTCGCGGTCGGCACGACTCACGCTCGACCTTCCGCTCGGCCACCTTCACGGTCGGCACCACTCGCGCTCGGCCCTTCCGCTCGGCCACCTTCCCGGTCGGCACAACTCGCGCTCGGCTCTTCCGCTCGGCCACCTTCGCGGTCGGCACAACTCGTGCTCGGTACTTCCGCTCGGCCACCTTCCCGGTCGGCACAACTCGCGCTCAGCCCTTCCGCTCGGCCACCTTCCCGGTCGGCACAACTCGCGCTCGGCCCTTCTGCTCGGCCACCTTCGCGGTCGCCACAACTCGCGCTCGGCCTTTCCGCTCGGCCACCTTTGCGGTCGGCACAACTCGCGCTCGGCCCTTCCGCTCGGCCACCTTCACGGTCGGCACAACTCGCGCTCGGCTTTTTCGCTCGGCCACCTTCACGGTCGGCACAACTCGCGCTCGGCCCTTCCGCTCGGCCACCTTCCCGGTCGGCACAACTCGTGCTCGGCTCTTCCGCTCGGCCACCTTCGCGGTCGGCACAACTCGCGCTCGGCCCTTCCGCTCGACCACCTTCGCGGTTGGCACAACTCTGGCTCGGCTTTTCCGCTCGGCCATCTTCACGGTCTTCACACCTCACACTCCCCCCTTCCGCCCGGTCCGGACTCATTTTCCTCATTACTATTCCCTTCGTTGGACTGAAGCTGCACTCGGGAATAGGGGACTACTGACATGGATAGGCCCATGAGGACCATAGCCCACGGTGAACAACCCCAAGCCACCACTTGGGACCCAATTCAACAGACAAGACCTGCCAAAGTTATGGCTACAGCACATCACCATTAATGCAACCCATCACAGCATTTATTGCGACAACACCCCTCAGCCGGAACAGCACCCCCTTACCCTGAACAAGGTAAGCTACAGCACAGGCTTTCGGCGATGAGGGCAGGTCGGCAGGGACAGTGAAATGATTACCAAAGGATATAAGCAAAGATTGAAGACAAGAAGAAGGTTAAGCTTTCCCTATCTCTGATCCTTTTCTCTCTCTCTACATTCCATCTATTAACTTGCTCATCGGATGGTTCACTGGGGGACTACCCCGTTCCCCGTTGAACTTGTTTGCAGGTTATCCCGGTGGGTTCTGCCATCAAGACTTGGAATCGAAGAGCTTGGATCGATTCGGCCCATCCATTAGAACAAACTGTACCATCAGTTGGCGCCGTCTGTGGGAACTTGGTTTTCATCCGCGCGCCAGTTGTGCTCATTGTCGCCGGAGACCCTTGTTCCAACGATCTTTTCCTCATACCCATCAAAGTGTATGGTCACGACTAGATCCATGGCTTCTCACCATAATGCTGCCGACCACCAGACCGACCCCCCCAATCCGAACAACCCACCGCAATACTTTATCGAGCTCACCAACAGCATTAACCGCATGGCCGAGCAAAACCAGGCCCTGATAAATGCTTTACTCCAAAGAAATCTTCCCATGCCACATTCACCACCCCCAGACGTTCTACCTAATCCAGAACAAGCCCCGAGCCATACTGTCCCACAACCCAACCCTCCTAACTTGGGAGGCTTGCAACCTCCTCATCCACAGATCAACCCACCACCTCCACCTCCACACCCATCGGTCGTGCCACCAGCCCCTGAGGGGGAGGCCAGCAGTGTCCAGCCCCCATTCCCCTCCGGTGGTGACAACATTCCCCTCTGGGACGCCGAACTCCGAGCCATGAAGCTCCAGCTCCAAGGGGTTATGCAGAACATCCAGCACAAACCCTCTGCCACGGCAAACTCACCATTTGTGGCCTCCATCCGAGACAAACCCCTGCCAGCCAAATTCAAAATGCCCACCATCGACTCCTTCGACGGTACGACGGACCCAGTCGACCATCTGGAGACTTATCGCACCCTCATGATTCTCCACGCCTTCCCCGACGAGATCATGTGCCGAGCTTTCCCCGTGACATTGAAGGGGTCAGCTCGGCTGTGGTTCAGTCAGTTACCAGCAGACTCTGTCTCCACCTTCCAGCACCTCAGCGACTCCTTCCTCAGCCACTTTATTGGAGCCCAGTGCCAACGCCGCCCGGCAACCCAACTCCTTAACATCCGTCAGACTGAGAGGGAGTCGCTACGCAGCTTTGTTACTCGCTTCAATACCGAAGCTTTGCAAGTGGCGGAAAACGATGATAAGGTCATCCTCACCGCTTTTATGGCCGGACTGCGGTCGTCTGACTTCCTTTTTTCCCTTTCTAAAAACCCCCCGACTTACATGGCAACCCTACTTTCCAAAGCCCAGAAGTACATGAACGCCGAAGACTCACTAGCCGCTCGGCAAGACCCAATCGCCAAAAACCCGACCCCCAGAGACAAGAGAAAAGACTCCGAGCCCAGAAACACCCAGTACAATAACCAACAAACCACTATGCGACCGACCTCCGCGCGCCGACCGGTCGGCACCAGCCCGACCGCCCGGTCGGTTCGAGCAGCACACACCCCTCAATTCTCCTATGGAACACGTCCTCCAGCAGATCCAAAGAGACTACTGTAACAACCCTCGTACTGATTACCGATTAACTACTGATTACTGTGAAATTGAGACTACTTATGGCTGATAATTGAACCAACTGAAACACTGAACAGACTGATTGAAAACTGGAATTTAACTGACTGAGTGTGTCTATAGTATTGCATTTCCATCTGTTCGATGGTTTAATTATCCGTTCGTGTGTTTATGTTTAAACTGCTAATTGAAGGCTTTATCGGCGGCCAAACCTGAAATTGATAGATGTTTCATGACCACTGTAATCTATGTGAATTTATAGTGTAATTATCTGAAAACTGATTCTGTATGATTAAATCAGATTAAAATGAGCTAAACACATAAGTGGCCTTAATTACAACTTTGCCACCTAGTGGGCCTTTGTTTATTCACATATTTTGAGCCTTATGCATGTAGATAGAACATTTCATCAGCCCTTTCTAGCACACAACCGACCAAGAGAGTTAGAGAGAGAGAAATTGAGCTCCTCTTTGATTTTACTTGGTATAGCTTGGAAATCAAGAAGATTAGAAGGGTTCTTGCTTGTTTGAGCCTCTACACTTGTGTTTGGAGACCTAAGGTAGATCATTGACCTTCTCATTGTTGAGTTTAAACTTGTTCTTCCATGATTCATGCTTCATTGTAGAGCTAAGTCATGATTTAGTTCAAATATGTGGGATTATAGCATATGTCATGCATGCATGCTTGAATTGTTGGGTTGTGAGATGTTTTCATGACTAATTGTTACATGCATGCTCATGTTTATATTCAAGACCATGAAACCCTCATGTTTTGAAAGATTTGGCTCTATTGAGCTTGTATCTAAAGCTTTGAAGGTGATTAAGCTCATGCATGTCTTCATTGGGGAGTTTATAGTGTTTTCATGGAAAATTGGTACATGCATGTTTGTATTAGAGTTCTAGTCCATGTTTTCATCTTGATTCTGAAGAAATGAGCTCACTAGAGCAAGCATTTGAGGCATTGGATTGATTGAATTCATGGATATTGCATGTTCATCATGTTTATGAAAAATGATTTGAAAATGAGTTTAATCAAACTACCCTTGGGCTTTGATTTTATAAATTGAGCTTGGAATCATGTAATATTATGAGTTTACAAGAGTTTTCCAGAAATTCAGCCCAAAAGGATCGTTTTTGATGCTTTGAAACTTGATTTTGAGCTTGGGACTCGAATCTGGACTTTCTAGATTTTAGTCGTCCGCTCAAGCGGGGGAAGTGCCGCTCGAGCGGAGAAATCGAGCTCCCAGCACTTTGACCTGTCTTACAGTCCGCTCGAGCGGAGTGATGCGCGCTCGAGCGGAGATTTCAAGCATCCAGTATATTTTGCAAACCGCTCGAGCGGAAGAAATCACGCTCGAGCGGGTACCGTTTTTTGCCTTTCCACTCGAGCGGGAAAGTGTGCGCTCAAGCGGGGACCTCTTTTACTGAAATTTCTGAAATTGTTTTCTGTATACATCTTTGCATCCTCATCCCATCCTAGGCATTCTTAGGCCTAGTTTAAGCCATCTTAATGAGGATATAGATGTAGAACACACCGAGGCAAATTAGGGATTAAGTTATTGATCTTTCCCAACTGTATAGCTTAGTGTGTGTTCATCCTGTATACTGTGTAGGGTTGGCTTTCGAGGAGACGCTCTAGCTTACTGTAGCCCAGAACTGTGTGAGTAACAATTGTGTAAAGATATGTTCAAAATGATTATCTTCTGAGTAACTGAACTGTACTGTTTTCTGAACTGTTTACTGTTTACTGAATGAATGTATGTCCTATATTCTGAACTGTACTGTGGCATCCTTAGCACTACTATTACTGACTGTTTACTGTTACAGAGATCTCTGTCGGTTCCCTTGTTGGAACCACTACTGTTTACTGGTTGATTGGCCATCAACGACTGTTCGGTCTTTTAGACCTACTGTACTGTTCGGTCTTTTAGACCTACTGCTTACTGTACTGTTATGCTAATGGATGTACCACATATGACTGTATACTGTACTGAACAACTGATAAACTGATTGAAATGGCTGTTTTCAATATACTGTAAGGACATTCATTCTTAACCCTTTACGCATTATGTTATTCACTGGGCTTTAGCTCACTGCTCGTATATATAGATGTAGGTGTACAGTCACCAGACCGCAGCTAGGAGCGTCAGGCAAGCGTTAGTTTTGTCAAGCCAACCACTGTGCCTCACTACGAGGTTCCGAGCCTATCAAGCTATGGCTTAGGGGTGTTTTATCTTCCCCCGTCTGCCTCTGTACTGTTTGTGATTCTGTATAGACTGATAGCACTGTACTGTACTGGTTAATAAGGATTAAGTCCCTGTTCCGAATGACTGTAAATGTTTGTATAGACTGTACTGTTCTGAATGTATGAATGCATGAAAAATCTTTTTGGTATACAGACTGTCACAGCTCATTGGACATTATTTACTTACTGTATTGGCTTCCGCCAGGCCCTGTACTCTGTTTTACTGTGTTACTGTTAAACAGGCCTTCGGTAATCATGGATTACTGGCCGGTTACGGTACTAAACCCATAGGGCCGGGTTTAGGTCGTGACAGAGTGGTATCAGAGCGATACTTACCACGAGTTATACCGCACACACGTGTCCAAATGAGCTATAGGATGTCCTAGAAAAGAAGTTAGGGCATTGCATGAGCATGAGAAGTGTGTGCGACAATGACATGACTGAATATATACTAATGTGGTTAATGTGCTTAAGTATGCAACTGATTATGCTTATGATTACTGTACTGCCTATGCTGAAATGAAACGAACGAAACCTGTATGCATGCTTAAAGAAGTTAAATGGAATAACACGGAATGTTAATGTTAATACTGACTGTGGAAATCTATGAGGAAATCTATGAAGAAAATGAACGTGTGAAAATAAAGGGTCATGTGACCGTACCTGAACTCGAATGAAAGTATACACACGTCCGACATGAAATAAAACGTGAAAGCAATAAGAACCTCTCCTGAATTGATAATCACCCTGTTGTGTGTAAACAAGGAAAAGGGCGAGGATTGTGACCGAAACTGAATCTCCTAATCGGAGGATTAATAGCCTAGCATGAATGATTGAGGCCTTAATCGAAAATCTGAGAGAATAAGGGCAGACATACGTGCTTGAACCAACTGAATATGATCTGATGACACTGATACTGAAACCCAATAAACTGAAACCACCGGAATTTCTGGGAGGTACCGAACCACTAGAAACTGATACTTAGGTTTAGAAACTGAGAAAATACGTGAAGTTTTCTTCGAAAAATACTTTCCCCAATACATTCGAGATAGGGAAGTACCTGAGTTTGAACAACTTGAATAAGGTGATAAGACTGTGGTCGAATATGAGGTAAATATTTACCTAGCTAGTTTGATAGGCACCCCACATGATAGATACTGACTACAAAGACTAGAAAAGAACTAAAGGTGGGTGTGACCTAGATGTGATTGACTGAATCGTCGTTTTAAAACCGTCAAAGTATGTAGATGTCCTGGATAGAGTAGTGCCTGAGACGACGTAGCAGCATTGAAATATCTAAATCAACATCGTCAACTGAATCAGAAAGAATGAAATAGAAGTAACGGAAAGTGAAAATGACCTCCGTGAATGGAAAATCTCGGGCAATAGCTTTGGCCAATGAAGGCCGAAGAAGCAATGTGAACAACGATATACTTATCTGTACTGAATGTGGGAAATACCACTGGGGCGTTGTCGCCGCCTACCCGAAACTTATTTTGGATGTGGACAGGAAGGACATTGGCCTAAATCTTGCCCACAGACTCAACTGAATAATAATGAGTCTAAATCTAGACCCTAGTTCAGAGAACGCTCGGAATACTGAAATGACTGACACGGGTATTACCTTGATTATATGTAATTGCTTATACGAACGTTTGCGTGGGGATCGTATACTCCGTAATTTGGTATAGACTGTGAACCTATTGACTGAACCGATTGAATTACTGGAGTTATGAACCATACACTACGAGAACTGTTAGGACTTGTGAACGGCGAGAACTTGCTGAGTTAGGTCCTTGTAACGTATTGCAACAACCGAATGTGAACTGTTAGACGTGACCTTTTGAACTGTGTTAGAACTGTTGAATATGGGAACACCTTATGATTGACTGTAATTCGAGAAATTTTTGCGACTATGATTTGTACTGAACTGTTACGTGTTGACGGACATTATTGAATGAACAGACCCTTGAACTTGAATTATACATGCGAACTATTTTTGTGTGTGGAACTGCTGGAATTAAGAACCCATATTGGTTTGTAAAGATGAACTTCTGCTTATGAATTTGTGAACGAATACCTATATGAAAACGGATTTTGAACTCACACCTGTATATATGTTCCCATGCTTGTAATACTGTTAAGACTGAGAGAAATGGACTGTGGTTAAGGAATCTTTCGAAATCTACTGTTGATGCAAACTATATGTACAACACTGTAAAACCTCATGTTAGCAATTACCTATGCTCTAAAAACTGTTTAGACTTATGTACATATCTGCATACCTTTGCTTAAGGATGTTACTAGACTGAGTGGACTTCGGACTTGTTACCTTAGCTATCGTATCTGGAGAAACTGTTTTGTATTGTACATTGAACTTGTGAAATTCGAATTGGGAATGTTAGTAGACTTTGAACATGCACACATATGATGATACCTTTGCCCGGAATGATTGTTAAGTTATTTATCGAAAATTTAACCATTGGGACTGTGACCCTGTAACTGCATGACTGAATAAAGACCCCAACTGATAAACTCTTGACTGGGAATCGTGATTGTGGAAAATTGACATGACTGCTTGATTGAACTCGCGAGCCTATGCTTTAATGACTGTAAGACTGATTTGGAACCCTCGTAGGGCAACTCACTATTGTGTGTCACCGAGAACCTTATGTGATGTATTACTGTGTACCGTGTGCCTCTATGAAGGATTTATTTGGAAAATTTCTATATTGACTGTGATGTTTACCTCTCGATATGAATAACTGTATGCCTGTCCATTGCCTGTAAACTTATCGGGAGGAACACATTGTATATGACTTGTACTGCTTGATATGAATTGTAATGGTACCGGACTATAATGTAAGTTTGACAATTGGTGAACTCAGATAAATTATAAAACTACTGACTGTGTACCTAAACGAATGGAGTATGAACTAATGTTAACTGATCTGGAAATGATAAGAATGGAACTTTAATTTGAACTAATCTGATGGAATCGTGGGTTGATGAAACCCTTTTGTGTAATTAATGGAACTTCTGCTTGATGCTTGCGCTTGAACTTTTACTAGTTATGATTGAACAGAACTTGCATCTGAAATGACCTAGTCGAACTTTTATCGATTTGACTCAAGAAAACTCTTATTGAGAGCTATTACCTGATTTGCTTACAGTGTGGGGAAAACTGGGTGCATGCCAGGAGATTACTACCCGGTAATACCGTTTGACTATGAACTTGTTGGACTAGGAAATGATTGTTTTGGTGATTACTGTACTTCAGAACCGATGGGATATGTTGACCACATACTGGTTTTGATTATAAACTCTGACTGTCTGGAAGTATATGTGATCTGTATGACTACTCTCGTATTGACATGTGCTATGACTGAATCCGTGAGGACTGGAACTGATGAATAGTAAATAAATACTTACTTCAGAACTCTGCCTATTGCTATGGGAGTAATGTACAAAATCGCCTTATGTCCCCAATAACTCCCGAATGAACTGGACTGATTGTGATGGATTACTGAACTGAGAACCGAATTGAACAAAGACTGAATGAAAAAAAAAAAAAAAAAAACTCGAAATTAAATGGATCGAAACTCTGTAACTTAACGGGGGAAATTACTTATGAAACTGAGACCAGTGCAAATCTATAACCCCGATAAGTACTTGATATAAGCAGTGTGAATACTACTATACTGCTACTGTACTGTTACTGTATTGTTACCGTTACTGTCACTGTACTAATACTGCTACTACTACTGTATCTGCTATGTACTACTGTGCAACCGTATTCATGTTCCGTGTCACGAAAGAAGTTTTGTTTCTGAAATGCTATATGTTGTATATTGAATGACTGTTCAATCTCTGATAAGTATTCGTGACTCTTGGTATTTTGTAATATATGTTAGCTGCCCGGTATCGGAGGTTCCTTTATGGAACTTATATCTGTCTACACTCTGTTACCCGTACGGAAGCCTCGTCATGGGGGCTCAGCTTCTGTACTGTTCTGTTCTGTTACCCAGATTCGGGATTCCTTTATGGAACTGGTTATTCATAACCATCACGTAACTGTATCTGTTCTGCATCTGCTCTAGTAGTGCTAGTGAATGCACTGCATATGCTTAATGCAAGAATTGTGGCATCTATGTATGCTCTGGACAAGAATAGGAAAATGAACATGTATCCGAATCTGTCTTTGACTGAAAACTGAAAGTGCATAAGATTCTCTTTTAATATGAACCCCAATCCTTATACGTGATTTCTGATTCTATTACTGTGCATTGCTAAGATTGGGATTGGGCCACGAACCCGTTTTTGAATATGATTATACTCCTGTTAAGAATGAAAGTTACCTTTATGATAGGCATCATTTCTGTGGCCATATGTTAATCCGAGTTTGGAGGACCAAACTCTTTATAAGGAGGGGAGACTGTAACAACCCTCGTACTGATTACCGATTAACTACTGATTACTGTGAAATTGAGACTACTTATGGCTGATAATTGAACCAACTGAAACACTGAACAGACTGATTGAAAACTGGAATTTAACTAACTGAGTGTGTCTATAGTATTGCATTTCCATCTGTTCGATGGTTTAATTATCCGTTCGTGTGTTTATGTTTAAACTGCTAATTGAAGGCTTTATCGGCGGCCAAACCTGAAATTGATAAATGTTTCATGATCACTGTAATCTATGTGAATTTATAGTGTAATTATTTGAAAACTGATTCTGTATGATTAAATCAGATTAAAATGAGCTAAACACATAAGTGGCCTTAATTACAACTTTGCCACCTAGTGGGGCCTTTGTTTATTCACATATTTTGAGCCTTATGCATGTAGATAGAACATTTCATCAGCCCTTTCTAGCACACAACCGACCAAGAGAGTTAGAGAGAGAGAAATTGAGCTCCTCTTTGATTTTACTTGGTCTAGCTTGGAAATCAAGAAGATTAGAAGGGTTCTTGCTTGTTTGAGCCTCTACACTTGTGTTTGGAGACCTAAGGTAGATCATTGACCTTCTCATTTTTGAGTTTATACTTGTTCTTCCATGATTCATGCTTCATTGTAGAGCTAAGTCATGATTTAGTTCAAATATGTGGGATTATAGCATATGTCATGCATGCATGCTTGAATTGTTGGGTTGTGAGATGTTTTCATGACTAATTGTTACATGCATGCTCATGTTTATATTCAAGACCATGAAACCCTCATGTTTTGAAAGATTTGGCTCTATTGAGCTTGTATCTAAAGCTTTGAAGGTGATTAAGCTCATGCATGTCTTCATTGGAGAGTTTATAGTGTTTTCATGGAAAATTGGTACATGCATGTTTGTATTAGAGTTCTAGTCCATGTTTTCATCTTGATTCTGAAGAAATGAGCTCACTAGAGCAAGCATTTGAGGCATTGGATTGATTGAATTCATGGATATTGCATGTTCATCATGTTTATGAAAAATGATTTGAAAATGAGTTTAATCAAACTACCCTTGGGCTTTGATTTTATAAATTGAGCTTGGAATCATGTAATATTATGAGTTTACAAGAGTTTTCCAGAAATTCAGCCCAAAAGGATCGTTTTTGATGCTTTGAAACTTGATTTTGAGCTTGGGACTCGAATCTGGAATTTCCAGATTTTAGTCGTCCGCTCGAGCGGGGGAAGTGCCGCTCGAGCGGAGAAATCGAGCTCCCAGCACTTTGACCTGTCTTACAATCCGCTCGAGCGGAGTGATGCGCGCTCGAGCGGGGATTTCAAGCATCCAGTATATTTTGCAAACCGCTCAAGCGGGTACCGTTTTTTGCCTTTCCGCTCGAGCGGGAAAGTGTGCGCTCGAGCGGGGACCTCTTTTACTGAAATTTCTGAAATTATTTTCTGTATACATCTTTGCATCCTCATCCCATCCTAGGCATTTTAGGCCTAGTTTAAGCCATCTTAATGAGGATATAGATGTAGAACACACCGAGGCAAGTTAGGGATTAAGTTATTGATCTTTCCCAACTGTATAGCTTAGTGTGTGTTCATCCTGTATACTGTGTAGGGTTGGCTTTCGAGGAGACGCTCTAGCTTACTGTAACCCAGAACTCTGTGAGTAACAATTGTGTAAAGATATGTTCAAAATGATTATCTTCTGAGTAACTGAACTGTACTATTTTCTGAACTGTTTACTGTTTACTGAATAAATGTATGTCCTATATTCTGAACTGTACTGTGGCATCCTTAGCACTACTGTTACTGACTGTTTACTGTTACAGAGATCTCTGTCGGTTGCCTTGTTGGAACCACTACTGTTTACTGGTTGATTGGCCATCAACGACTGTTCGGTCTTTTAGACCTACTGTACTGTTCGGTCTTTTTAGACCTACTGCTTACTGTACTGTTATGCTAATGGATGTACCACATATGACTGTATACTGTACTGAACAACTGATAAACTGATTGAAATGGGTGTTTTCAATATACTGTAAGGACATTCATTCTTAACCCCTTTACGCATTATGTTATTCACTGGGCTTTAGCTCACTGCTTGTATATATATGTAGGTGTACAGGCACCAGACCGCAGCTAGGAGCGTTAGGCAAGCGTTAGTTTTGTCAAGCCAACCACTGTGCCTCACTGCGAGGTTCCGAGCCTATCAAGCTATGGCTTAGGGGTGTTTTATCTTCCCCCGTCTGCCTCTGTACTGTTTGTGATTCTGTATAGACTGATAGCACTGTACTGTACTAGTTAATAGGGATTAAGTCCCTGTACCGAATGACTGTAAATGTTTGTATAGACTGTACTGTTCTGAATGTATGAATGCATGAAAAATCTTTTTGGCATACAGACTGTCACAGCTCATTGGACATTATTTACTTACTGTATTGGCTTCCGCCAGGCCCTGTACTCTGTTTTACTGTGTTACTGTTAAACAGGCCTTCGGTAATCACGGATTACTGGCCGGTTACGGTGCTAAACCCATAGGGCCGGGTTTGGGTCGTGACAACTACCCTCTCAAATGGCCCCCACCTTCACGAAACCCTTCCAGTCGGAAAGACCAGTCTAAATACTGCCGTTTCCACCAAGACCACGGCCATAACACTGACGACTGCATCAATCTCAAGGACCAGGTCGAAGCCCTGATACGTCAAGGGTATCTCAGCCGGTTCACAGACATCTGCCCCCAGCAGAGACAAAGGACTGAGCCCCTCAGACACGACTGCCGGCGCCCCCCACCCCGACAGCCAGCCCAGCAAAACCAAGGCCAAGATCGACCTCAACAGCCCTGACCCCCAGGTCATCCTCCGCCACCAGTCGGCGAAATTCGAGTTATTTCAGGTGGCCTTGCCTGTGGAGGTCCCTCCCGATCGGCTCAGAAGGCAGAGCTCAGAAAGATCAAACAGGGCTCAGACAAAGCAGTTGCCATTGTAGACCGACCAACCAAGCAACCCAAGCAGTGGACAGAGCCCATAACCTTTTCGGACACTGACTGCACAAGCATCCGCTATCCTCATGACGATCATCTCGTCATTTCTGCCATCTTATCAAACTACAAGGTCAGACGAATTCTTGTCAACAACGGCAGCTCTTCAGACCTCATATTCCTCAACTGCTTCCGCCAGCTCAAGATTGGAGAGGAGAGTCTGTCTCCTCTCCAAACTTTATTGGTCAGTTTTACTGGCGAACGAGTGACGTCCATAGGCTCCATCGACCTCCCCATCACCATTGGCGAGTACCCCAGGCAGACCACAAGACTGCTCACCTTCCTGGTAGTCGACTGTCCTTCCACCTATAACATTATCCTTGGCCGCACCGCCCTAAATGCTTTCCAAGCTGTCACCTCCACCTATCATCTTGCCCTCAAGTTCCCCACCGACCTCGGAGTCGGAACAGTCAGAGGAGAGCAGACAGTGGCCAGGGAGTGTTATGTCGCCTCACTTAAAGAAATCAAGCTGAAGGAGGCAATGATCATCGAAGACGAGCTAGTCAGATGAGAACCAGTGGAGGAGCTAGTTGAGGTCAGTATTGACCCCACCAACCCACTCAAAATTGCTAAGATCGGCAGCCAACTATCCCCCCAAGCAAAATCCAATCTTACTGCCCTGTTGACCGAGCACAATGACGTCTTTGCTTGGACCCATACAGACATGCCAGGCATTGACCCCTCTTTCATAACTCACCGCCTCAGCATCGAACCTCATTTCCGACCTTACCGTTAAAAGCAGCGTATTTTCCACCCAGAGCGTAATAATCTCATAGCCGCAGAAGTCGACAAACTCCTTGAGGCTCGATTCATCCAAAATGTAGACTATCCTAAGTGGCTGTCTAATGTGGTTCTAGTCCGCAAGAACAATGGCAAGTGGCGTCTCTACGTCGATTACTCTGACCTGAACCGAGCTTGCCCCAAAGATAGCTATCCGCTCCCCTGCATAGATCTGCTGGTCGACGCCACGGCCGGTCACCAAATGCTCAGCTTCATGGATGCTTTCTTCGGGTACAACCAAATCGTGATGCACTCATCCGATCGGGAACACACATCCTTCATCACCGACCGAGGTACCTACCACTATTGTGTAATACCGTTCGGACTAAAGAATGCTGGGGCCACCTACCAACGGCTAGTCAATGCAGTTTTTCACCATCAGATCGGTCGGAACATGGAAGTGTATGTGGATGACATGCTAGTCAAGAGCAAACTCTCCACTGACCATCTCACCGACCTACGAGAGACTTTTGCCACCCTTCGCAAATATCAGATGAAGCTCAACCCAGAGAAGTGCGCCTTTGGCGTAGGATCTGGAAAGTTCTTGGGTTTTATGGTTAGTTAGCGCAGCATTGAGGCCAACCCTGAAAAGATCAAAGCTTTGATTGAGATGCAGTCACCCAAAACTGTTAAAGAAGTTCAAAGACTCACTGGCAGAGTAGCGGCCCTCAACCGTTTCATTTCCCACGCAACAGATAAGTGCCTACCATTCTTCAAAGTTCTTCGGTAGACTTTTGAATGGACAACTGAATCCGAAAAGGCTTTTCAACAGTTAAAACAATGCATGGCCAATCCCCCTATTCTTTCGCAGGCAGTTACGGGCGAGCCCCTCTTCCTCTACTTAGCAGTATCGAACACCGCCGTCAGTGCAGCTCTTATTAGGGAAGACGGCTCAGTCCAATGGCCGGTTTACTACATCAGTCGAGCTCTCAGGGGAGCGAAGCAGAATTACCCACGGCTCGAAAAGTTGTCCCTGGCCTTGGTCACCGCCTCCAGACGACTTCGTCCTTACTTCCAGGCCCATTCCATAGTGGTCCTCACCGACCAACCCCTGAAGAAGGTCATGCAGCAACCAGAGCTTTCTGGCCGACTTATGCAATGGTCGGTGGAACTCAGCCAGTTTGACATCTCCTACCGCCCTCGCACAGCAATCAAGGGACAGGCCATCGTCGACTTCATCCTAGAATTCACCAACCCTACCCCAACCACCACTTCTCCACCCCCACCAAATCCTGCCGAACCAGAAGACCCCCATTCTTGGACTCTCAATGTCGACGGGTCATCCCAGAGGGAAGGCAGTGAGGCTGGCCTCATCCTCACCTCCCCTGAAGGTGGTTATTTCAAATGTGCTCTCCGTCTCTTGTTTGAGGCCAGCAACAATGAGGCCGAATATGAAGTGTTGATAGCAGGACTCCGTCTGGCCAAAGACATTGGTGTTAGCCACATCCGCGTGTTCAGTGACTCCCAACTCATCGTCGGCCAGATCACGGGGGAATTCGATGCCAAGGATGGCACAATGCGGGCTTACAGGGAAATGGCACTCCCCCTTGTTCGCCTCTTCAATACTTTCCAAATCAAACACATACCTCGGGCGAAAAATTCCTAAGCAGATGAGATGGCTCAGTTGGCCTCTGCCGACCAGTCCGACCTCAGCCACGGAGTCCGCCTCGAATACCTAACTCATCCCGCCATCACACCCGTCCTGCACCAAGTACAGTTCCTCCAGACTGAACCCATCCCTTGGGCATCCGACATCATCCTATTCTTGACAACCGGGGCCCTCCCAGATGACAAACAGCAGGCCGCCAAAGTAAGGGCTCGGTCGTCCAATTATATTCTTGACGGTGGCATCCTGTACAAGCGTGGTTTTTCACGACCATATCTACGATGCCTCAATTCGACCCAAGCCACCTATGTCATACAGGAAATTCATGAGGGAATTTGTGACAACCACTCGGGCGGCAGGTTTTTAGCCCACAAGATACTCCGTACTGGTTATTTTTGGCCAACTCTTAATCAAGATGCGACCGATTTCGTCCTCAAATGCGATAAGTGTTAGCGTTTTGCCAACATTCCCCATGCTCCTCCTACAGAGTTAATCACACTTTGCGGCCCCTATCCGTTCGCCAAATGGGGGATCGACCTGGTCGGTCCACTTCCCACCGGCCGTGGCCAGACCAAGTTCGCAATCGTCGCCATAGACTACTTCACCAAATGGGTAGAGGCCGAACCCCTAGCCACCATTACCGAACGGAACACAACCAGGTTCATCTGGCAATCCATCGTCTGCAGGTTTGGCATCCCTCAAGCCATCGTGTCAGACAACGGTAAACAATTCGACAACGCCAGATACAGAAAGTTCTGTGCTGACCTCCAGATCCAACCATGTTTCTCCTCCCCTGGGCATCCACAGGCCAATGGCCAAGTTGAGGTCACCAATCGTTCTCTACTGAAGATCATCAAGGCTAAGCTGGAAGTTGCTAAGGGACTCTGGGCTGAGGAACTACCGAATGTACTCTAGGCCTACCGAACCACAGCTCGGACTCCCACTGGAGAAACCCCTTTCCGCTTAACATACGGCGCTGAGGCAGTTATTCCGGTGGAAGTCGGTCTGCCAACCCCCAGGGTTTTACATCCGGATCCAACGCTCACTGAAGAGCTCCGTCGGGCGGACCTAGACCTAATTGAAGAGCTTAGAGAGACCACTGCCGTCAGATTGGCCTCATACCAACAAAAAATAAGAACGCACTACAACCGCAAAGTCCGACCGCGGGAATTCGTCGTAGGAGATCTTGTTTTAAGAGAGGCCACTCTTGCCACCAAAAATCCGACCGAGGGAAAACTAGCAGCCAAATGGGAGGGACCCTACATTGTGAAAGCCCGTCCACGTCCGGGCACTTATCGACTTCAAGACATGGAGGGTCGAGACCTTCTCCACCCATGGAACACTGAACATTTGAAACGCTACTTTCAATAGGCTATCGCTTTTGTCTTGCTCAATTGTTGTACTTTCTTTTTTACGCATAATGTAAATTTTGATCGCTGGAATACACTTCCCATGGCAACAATTTTATCTCCCAGCAACACCTGTCGTCTCAATAACATTTTTTACTTGCAACCAGACCGAGCACTTCAAAAGCCTCGGCCAGATTGAGCACTTCAAAAGCCTCGGCCAGACCGAGCACTTCAAAAGCCTCAACCAGACTGAGCACTTCCAAAGCCTCGGCCAGACCGAGCACTTCAAAAGCCTCAACCAGACTGAGCACTTCCAAAGCCTCGGCCAGACCGAGCACTTCAAAAGCCTCAGCCAGACTGAGCACTTCAGAAGCCTCGGCCAGACCGAGCACTTCAAAAGCCTCAGCCAACTGAGCACTTCCAAAGCCTCGGCCAGACCGAGCACTTCAAAAGCCTCAGCCAGACTGAGCACTTCAAAAGCCTCAGCCAGACTGCCACCAATGCAGGTCCAGAATAAGTTCCTTGCGACCTCAACAGGACACCTAGTCACGATCTGACATTCACAGTTCCAGGTTAAAATGTTTACACCACTCTTTACCTAGCTAAATTCCAAAGATGTTCCCACATGTTTCATTTACTAATCAGATTGTTTCTTCCATCTAGCGTTACTCCGATCCACTACTCTATACAAGTCCCATTTTAGCCTACATTGCGCATTAAGGAGCTCTTCACTTTACTTTGTATTGAAGATTTTTCCCAAGTCCAATTTTACTCTCCATTAAGAAGTATTTCACTTTACCTCCCACTGAAATTTTATACAAGTCCAATCTCCACACTACTTTGAATTTCACTAAACTTTCATACAACTCCAAATTTTGCTCTGCACTGAGTTTTTACCTAGTTCAATTCCACCACCCTTTAAGTTTTTATACAGGGTCAGTTCCCATACGCATGAAGGAGTCTTTAACTTTACCCAATATTGAATTTTTATAACACCTCTGTATGGAGACATCCCCAACTTCAGTTCACACTGACTTATAACACAAGAAAACACGTTCGACTGCTAGAAAAATAAATGAAGTTTTATTCATTCACAAATGTGTACATCAGTCCACTACAATACTTCAGAAACAAAAAAAAAACAAAAACAAAAACAAAAACAAAAAGACAAGATTTGTTTCTTAAGTAAGATACAATGTGTATACGAACACAAAGCAAAAACTCTTAAGCACACACGTCTTCAGATCACTCATCCTCCTCACTGGAGACGAGATCTGCTTCTTCAATTCCTTCATCCAAGGGGGTCTGGGCCACGTCATCCTCCCCAATCGTAACACTACTCAGGTCAAGCTCTGGGAACAGCTCCTCAGCCCTACGTTTGAACATCTTCCACCCGCTGTCCCAGTACTCAGTCATTTCGTGCTTGTAGAAGTCTGACTGCTGGAAACTCTCAATGACTTCAGACTCAGTCCTCCCCCCAGCAGTCGTCCTTGATGGCCCAGCCCCCCCAGACTCCACCCCAGCTAAGCTGCTGGCGACTGCGGCATCCACTGCCATCTGAAATTCAGGAGACCCTTTGAATTGAGTAACTGCTGCAACATAAAGATCGGGATAGGCCGCCCTTTCCGAGGCCGCCTTCGCCTTTTCTTCGTCTAGCTCTTTTTGTAGGATCTCCTTCTCAGAGGCTGCCTTGGCTCTTTCTTCCTCCAGCTCTCTGCGCAGAGCCTCCATCTCAGTCACTGCCCTTGCCCTCATTGCTTCCACCTCCTTTGCAGAGTCTCTCTTTCAGCATTCGCCCTGCCCCTCTCTGCCTCCAACTCCTTATGCAGGCCCTCCCTCTGCTCCAACGCCTTGGCACGCTCGTCCTCCAGCTCCTTTTGCAGAGCCTCAGACTTGGCATCTGCCTCATCCTTCTGCCTGACGAGCTCTTCGTTGTTGCTCATGGCCTCTTCATGCCACTCGACCGCAACGGCACAGGCTCTTTTGGACTCCTCCAACTTCTTCTGCTCGCCAGCCAGCTGGAACTCGAGCGACACAACCTTGCGGCGTATGTCCTCCAGCTCCAACTTGACTGCTTGCAGCTCAGTGTGGGCAGTCTTCCAGTCAGCACTCTCCTTCTTCAACTTAGCCAACTGAGCCTTGGCCTCTTCAGTCCTGAGTTTGGCAGCCCCAGCCTTCCTCAGCAGGGCCCCTGCCAGGGTAGTTACCTCCATTTGGGCAGAGCATAACCCCCTGAACAGGTCGGCCTCGTTAAATCTGGATGCCGAGCGCAGGTCTGACTCCTCTACAATCTTCACCAGGCGGTCTGCTCCTGCCCTGGCTAGGCCTTCTTCCCCCTCCACCCATCCAGCCACCGCGCGAGCGTGGTAAAATGCTGTGTTCAGACCAACTCCTCCTTCTTGGGGTGCAGGGCCCCTTTGGGTCTGTAGCCCCCCACTCGGTTCAACACTAGCTACCCCAACTACTACTTGAATCGCTGGGGCGACCTCCACAGCCTCCAGCGTTGGGATGACCCTTCCCACTTCTGGGGTGTCCTTGACCGCAGGGGTCTCCACCATAACTGGGGCCTCCTTCATCTTCTTGGATCCAGGCTCCTCTGTTGCACTTCTCTTCTTCTTCTTCCTCTTCAGAGTCTCCCTCCTCCTTTTTCTGGCCTTCTCCTTCACAGGATCCACAGGGGGCCTTCGTGGCTCAAAAGTGCTTAAGTCCTTCCCTCCCAGCGGCTTTGGGCGTGGTCGGTCCTCTCATCCTCTCGCTCAATGGCGCTGGTCTCGTCATCTTGCGCTTTCTTAAATTTTGTGGCTTTGGCAAGGATGGCTTGATCCTCTGCCTCCTGTGCTTCTCTCCTCGCTTCCAGCTCCGCTCGGTCGAGGTCCCCACCGATCGGCTGTGGACCCAGCCCTGCCTGAAACAATGCGGACGGCTGAACGAGGTCGTCCCATTTGGCCTTCTCTCTCTCGCTCCACTCCTTTACCCTCTTCACCCTTTCTTCAGCCTCTGCCCCCAGTCTTGCCTCCATCGACCTGGTGGGCACCTTCCAGATGGTGCGCGCCCCAAACCCCCCATTGGCAGACACATAGAACCACCGTGCTCGCCACCCCTTGATCGACGTTGGCAGCCCAGCCACCAACCCCTTCCCCATTACTGCTTGCAGGGTGACCCACGTTTCTTGCTGCCTTGAGGCCTTATAACAGGCAAAGAATTCATCCACCGTCATGGCCTCCCCTCCATTCGCCTTTGGCCACACACTTGCACAAGCCAGCAAGATCTTCCATGCATTGGGCATTAGTTGCCCTGGTGCCACCTCCAGATAGTTGAGCACCTCCACCACTATTTGCGGTAGTGGCAACCTCAGACCACCCTTCAGCGCCTCCTCATAGAGGGAAAACTCCCCTGGCCTGACGTCGGATGGCCTTTCCGTCGATGTTGGCAGCAACAACTCCACTTCTATCGGAATCTGGTATCTCTCGCGGATGGCCTCCAACTCCGCCTCAGTTATCATCGATTTGTCTGGCTTCGTGTGCCAATGATCCGGCTCCGCCTGGCTGATAGGCTTCGGAGCTGCAATCATGGTGGAACCATGAAAATGTATCGCCGGTTCCCCCATCCTCTCTGTTCTATACTGCGCAGCTAACTCCACTGCATCATCGTCTCCCAGTGGGTCTACCCTCACATTCTCGGTTTCTTTTTGCGCCATTTCTGAGGTATGTCTGCGAATTGCTTCTGATGCAGGCGCTAGGAAGTTGAAGAAATGCTCCAATAGTGTATCGCGAGCAACAAATGGTGTAAGACTTGGAATGTTTTGGTTCTTTGAAAACAGGTAGGTGAATCGAATAATACCAAAAGCCCACGGTTTACCCGTATTCCAAGGGTCCCAATTAATTTTCGCCAGTGTGAAAACTTTTCAAATCATCCGCCAAAACTGTCTTGTCAAACACCCATAATAATGACCTAACGTTTCTGATCCAACGCCTCACCTTCCCCCCTCCCAGAGATTTTGCCACGTGTATGGGCATGATGCACTGTACCTCCTCCCACCCTGTCTTTTCCACTTCAAATCATCAAGAGGCACGCCGCCTTTTGAGCCCCGTGCACTTCCGCTCGGCCACCCTCACGGTCGGCACGACTCACACTCGGCCTTCCGCTCGGCCACCTTCACGGTCAGCACAACTCGCGCTCGGCCCTTCCGCTCGGCCACCTTCCCGGTCGGCACAACTCGCGCTCGGCTTTTTCGCTCGGCCACCTTCACGGTCGGCACAACTCGCGCTCGGCCCTTCCGCTCGACCACCTTCCCGGTCGGCACAACTCGTGCTCGGCTCTTCCGCTCGGCCACCTTCGCGGTCGGCACAACTCGCGCTCGGCCCTTCCGCTCGACCACCTTCGCGGTCGGCACAACTCCAGCTCGGCTTTTCCGCTCGGCCATCTTCGCGGTCTTCGCACCTCACACTCCCCCCTTCCGCCCGGTCCGGACTCATTTTCCTCATTACTATTCCCTTCGTTTGACTGAAGCTGCACTCGGGAATGGGGGACTACTGACATGGATAGGCCCATGAGGACCACAGCCCACGGTGAACAACCCCAAGTCCACCACTTAGGACCCATAGCAGAACCCAGCTGGCAAAGCCCAAGACAGCCGGAGGCCAACTGGGCATGGAGGGCCAATGATGTTCAGACACACGGCAGGTGAAGCACAGGCCACATCAGCAGACAAAGATCTGCAAAGTTATGGCTACAACATATCACCATTAATGCAACCCATCATAGCATTTATTGCGACAACACCCCTCAGCCGGAACAGCACCCCCTTACCCTGAACAAGGTAAGCTACAGCACAGGCTTTCGGCGATGAGGGCAGGTCGGCAGGGACAGTGAAATGATTACCAAAGGATATAAGCAAAGATCGAAAACAAGAAGAAGGTTAAGCTTTCCCTATCTCTGATCCTTTTCTCTCTCTCTACATTCCATCTATTAACTTGCTCGTCGGAGGGTTCACTGGGGGACTACCCCGTTCCCCGTTGAACTTGTTTGCAGGTTATCCCGGTGGGTTCTGCCATCAAGACTTGGAATTGAAGAGCTTGGATCGATTCGGCCCATCCACTAGAACAAACTGTACCATCAAATTCAAATATGGACTGTCTGTTCCTTATTTTAACACATTTATCTCTTTCGTCCTACTCAACTTATGTAATTTTTTAATTTTGGACTATAGCGAAACCATGGAGAAATTTGTTAAGGTCCCTATTCACTTTCATTGGTCAAAATTAGTTGACTTTGATTGGCAAGTGAATTGATTAGTATTTGATGATGCATTGATTATAACGAGGAATGGGTCGGGCTCGTTCATGTTTCTAACAGGTCTGTCGGCTTTGAAGTTCACAGAGCGTTCCTACAAAAAGGTCCAAGAAGGGAGGTGATCTCCCAGTAGACACTCTGATGATCAAATTAGGATAAAGTAGATTGATTGTATCGAGAGAGAAGAGGGGGATTTAGAACTTAACTTTTAATGCGCCTCAGAAGGATCCTTATATCATTTGTTCTTCATTTCCTTGTCTACTCCAGACTGTTGTGTTAGCCGAAAGTCTATCTTCTAGCTCACATCGTTCATTGTGAGTTTGTATTCTCCAACGTGAAGGGGTTGTCGTATTTAATACGGTAAGAGCCTCATTAATGGCAAATATATGGGTGCAATAATTTTGCAGGATCTTTGTCTACTTATGTGGCTAGGTTTCTGGTTAACAAGTGTTTGAATGCTATTGGTCCTAGTCTATCATTGATTTATCAAGATTACTGGGCTTTAATATCTAGTCTGTGGGTTGGGTCCTGAGTCGTGGGTCGGACTCTCTTGTGGACCCACCAATATCAGTAGTCTCTCATTCCCTAGTGCAGCTTTAGTCCAACAAGGAATAGGAAAGAAGTGAGGAGGGTCGACTGCAAAGGTGGCCGAGTGGCCAAGCGGAATAACCGATCATGAGGAGAGTCGACCGTGAAGGTGGCCGAGCTGGATGACCGATCATGAGAAGGGTCGACCGTGAAGGTGGCCGAGCTGGATGACCGATCATGAGAAGGGTCGACCGCGAAGGTGGCCGAGCCTAGATGACCGATTGTGAGGAGGGTCGCCTGCGAAGGTGGCCGAGCTGGATGACCGAGCGTGAGGAGGGCCGACCGCGAAGGTGGCCGAGCTAGATGACCGAGCGTGAGGAGGGCCGACCGCGAAGGTGGCTGAGCTAGATGACCGAGCATAAGGAGGGCCAACCGCAAAGGTCTAGGCGGGATGATTGAGCGTGAGGAGGGCCGACCGCGAAAGTGGTTCAAATTTGGTTCAAATTTTTGGTCTGGTTCCAATTGTTTGAAAAAAATTGCCAAAATCAATTTCTCTCTTCTCTCTCATTCTTAATCATTTTTTATCTCACACACATCTACTCAACTATAATAAAAATATCAAATCATCCCAAATTTCCATACTTCAAAACTATTTCCAAAATATACAACCAAACAAACTAAAAAAAAATTCTAAACTCTCTTCTCAAACTTTTTTTGAAAATTTATCTCAAAATAAAAACCAAACACACCCTTTAAAAATAAATAAAAATGTAACAAATTTTAAAATCAACAAAAAACTATTGAAATCGTACCTTTTAAATATTATATTTTTTTTATACTCTAAATGTTAAAAACACTTATTAATAAGGCTGTTTAAAAAATTCTATTTGAAAAGAGATGGTTATTCATATTGGTTTCACAAAAAGAAAAATCCAAAAACATAGAAGGTTTGTTTGGTTTGTATCCCAAGATATAATTTTTGATAAATTTTGTTTGGTTCGAATTTTTTGAAAAAAAATTTCAAAATCACTTTATCTCAATCACTTTTTCTCTCTCCTCTCTCTCTTTTTCAATCACTTTTTTGCTCACATACATTTATTCAACTATAACAAAATATCAAATCATCATAAACTTCCAAACTCCAAAATTATTTTTAAAATATACAACTAAACAAACCAAAAAAAATTCTAAACTATCTCCCCAATTTTTTTAAAAAAAAAATTTGTCTCAAAACATAAACCAAACACACCCATAAAGTTCTAAATATAAAATACACAAATGTGACACATATATTCATTCATAATTATAACTATAAATATTTTTTTATCTCACATTATATATTTTGTATTTAAAACTTTATGTATTCTTAACCCAACTCTTTTCATAAATCTTGAACTTTTGATCACACAACCAACCTACTGACAAAAAGATTAGTTAGCCACTCAAGGGTTAAATTGCCATATTTAATGCTCTCGAACAGTTGTCCCTTAAGTAGTATGGATTAGAACTTTTTTGTAGCTAGATTTTATAATAAATAATTTTTTAAAAAAGAAGAAGAAGAAATGATTTACAATATTAGAAGAATAAATACTGTACACCCTGGTGATCTCCTCATGGGGCGCTGTCTTGGACCTGCGGGAGGGTGGGAGGATTTTCCTGTAACAAAAAAAAAAATACTGTATTTACAATTAAAACTATCAATATGAGATTAGGGATTGGTAAGAATGAAAGGAGTTTGTTTTGTTTATGGGCATCAGTTGAATTTACTTTTTAGTTCTTATAAATATTCAGTGGTGTTTTAGGAAGTTGGTAAAAAGTTGACTTTTTGACTTTTTTGGTAGTTTTTTTGACAAGAAGCTGGGTTGTTTTGGGTAAAAAATTTGATTTTTTTAGCTTAAAAAGCTAAAAAGCCAAAAAGCCAAAAAAATTGACTTTTTACTATTGTTCCCATAATGGGAATATTGTGATTTTTTAAAAATCAAAAGTGTGACAAAATTCGTACGTTAAAAAGTTATATATTTTATATATATGCCATGCAATTAATAACTGTTGTTGTCTATTGTCAGTATTGTGAAAAAAGAAAAGAAAAAATAGAGATAAGGCTGACCATGTGTTCTTTCATAAACCATTGAAAGTAAAGAAAAATGGCTTGTAGCTCGAAAACTCCGAGGGTCGAGTGGCCTGAATCGCAAAACGACGTCGTTTTGTGATTCTCTTTTCTTTTTTTTTTTTCTTCTTCTTCTCTCTCTTTTGTATCTGAAACAGGGAGAGAGGAAGAGAGAGAGAGAGTGAGAGAAAGCGAGAGGCAAGAGGGAAGGAGGAAGAGAAGGTGATGGCCATCGTCGCCGATCGATCGCCGGTGGGTAGATCACCACTTTCTCTGTTTTCTGCATTTTTTTTATGATAATCTGCAGTGTAAATTTTTGGTGTTGTTGATGATGATGATGATCTGCAGTATATATATGTTGTTGTTTATTTTTTTTTATTTTTTGTGTTGGGTGATTTGGGTTTGATTTGGTGATTTTTGTTTGATTTGGATTTGATCTGGTTGATCTCTCTCTCTCTGCTTGGGTGATTTGGGTTTGATTTTTGTGCGATGATGATGATCTATATCACTCTCTGTATTTGATTTGGGTTTGATTTTTGGTTGATCTCTCTCTCTCTGCTCCCTCTTCTCTTTTTTTTTTCTTTCTTCTTTTTTTTTTTCTTCTTCATCCTCTCTATTTCAGAACAGAGAGAAGAAAAAAAAGAAAAGCAAAATGATGTTTTGTTGCAATTCGAGCCATTTCGAACCTCAGTGTTTTCGAGCTACAAAGCGGAACTGGTAAAATTTGTGTACCAAGAAAAACTTCAGATGTACATGTTTACATGTTTGTATGATTGTGACATTTCTTTGCTTTTACCTAGAGGTCTTTTGTCAATAAATAAAAAAAAAAAAAAAAAAAAGAATAGTATTATTTCTAGGAAAATAATTTATAAATAAAATTTTTATAAATAAATTTTTATATAAAATTAATACAAATTAATGTGATAGTCATATTTTACAATATTGCGTCATAATAATAATAATGATGTTTTGACCGAAATAAATATTAAAAAAATTAAATATGCCATATTATTTTATGTAATTTTTTTTATATAAATTGTATAATATTAGTATTTTATAATGTTATACTATGGCACAATCCTTCTCTCGAATAATATTTAGTAAATTATTGAGTATTATGTGATATTGTTTAAATGATCATCCAAATTAATCACTTAGAAAAGGAGGGTGGATGATGTGACAGTACCGGTACTATCATAGCCCACTAGATTTGTATCAAACCTATTTTTGATGATCTAAACTGGTCATATTATAGGGTTTGTCAAGCATATCATCTATATAAAAAATGAGATTAATCAGACATACGTAACCCTATGATCAGACCCAAATTGTTTTCTAAAAAATTATTAAATCATGCTAAATATTTATTTTTAAAAAACATAAATATGATTTTGTTATGGGTTACAGATGTCCAAATAATCTAATTTTTTTTCATGAATGTTCTACTTGACGAATCTTACAATATGAACGACTCAGATTATCAAAATAGATTCGAGAACATGGCTATTAACAAATGGGCCAAGGATAAAGATCATGATTGGACTCTAAAGTTTATGGGGACCATTGCTATGATTTGGTTATGGCAAAACAAGTCCATCTTTGATGCATCATTTGTCATTCCCATTAACCCTACATCTATTATTTGAGGAGTGGTCTAGGCAACAGAGTGGGAGCGAAAACTTTTTGCTAGTTCGAAACCGATGGGAGGTCTTGGTAATCAATGGCAGATGCCTAAGGAGAGATGGGTGAAGATCAACACTGATGGAGCTTTTGTTGGTAATCCGGGAATGACTCGAATCGAGGGACTGGTCAAAGATAGTGCTAGTTTATGGATAAAGGGCTTCAAGCAGTGGATAGGTTGGGCTTAAGCATATAACAGCAGAATTATGGGCGATATTCCAGGGCCTAACGCTAGCCTGGAAATATGGATGGCATCAAGTGGAGCTTGAAACAAACTCTTAAAATGCTTTGAATCTCATTGAAAATGTGAAGCCCAATCATCCTAATCATAATCTAATCTTGCAAATACGAAAGGTCTTGGATAGAAATTGGAAATGTAGACTTAGTTATATTGCTCGGGAGATAAATGGGTGTACCCATCAAATAGCTAGAGAGGCCATTTAAGGGAATGCGCAATTGAGAATAGTGAAGAAGCCCTCATCTCGTCTAGAATGACTTCTTGTGAGACTCCTAATTGGAGAGTAGTTTAGTTTTATCCCTGGACTTAGGCCTCCATCTAACGGAAAATAAATAAATTCGATACACACGCCATGAATTTTCAACACATGTGATGTGCCTATAGACACAGCACCAAGCCCTAACTCGTAGAAAAACTGATGTGTTGGACATGTTGACCCATATTTGTCAAGTAGTTGAGAGACAAAAAAAAAAATTACTTATTTAACGTGTGTTACGATTTTTCATTAATCAAGAAAACTACACAAGCAACATTACATGATATTCTAAGAACCTAATCATCTTATTTGGTTTCAATTTTTTGAATTCAATTTTTTTTAAATTAAGTTTTTTTTTTATAGTGAATTTTTTTAATATTTTAAGCAATTTTTTTTTACTTTTTAGATCACTTAATATAGAAAAATTTACTTATAAATCCCATATTTAGGAATGATAATTCATTTAGTTCTAAGGATTTTCTTATAGACCAATTAGTCTCATTGAATTTGGAAAGGTAGATTTAATATATTATTGAAAAATTAGATTTACGGTTATATCCTTATTTCTATTATGTTTCTTATCTTTTTTTCTTTTGTGCTAGAAATGTAAGGTACAAAATATATGATAATCAAATTTGGGATGAATTTTTTATATAAAAATATTTTTTATTTAGAAAATATTTCAAAAAGAATACAAAAATGACTTAAAATATGAGATTTCTCAAACATTCCAAAAGGATGTGGGATTTTTCAAACATTTTAAAAGATTTGTAAATTTTGGCTAAATGTATAATTTCAAACTGTAATACTCCAACCTAACACTCTAATGTAACACTAAAAAAAAAATCTTAATGTAACACATAAAAAAATCTTTTGTTGTACTTTTCTTAAACGTAACACTCTAATATAACACTTCAAAAAAATTTCTTAATGTAACATTCTAATGTAATACACAAAAAAATTCCTTATTGTAACACTCCAAAAATCTTGTTAGTGTATTTTTTCTAAACATAACATTCTAATATAACACTCCAAAAAAAACTCCTTGGTGTAACACTCTAATGTAACATACAAAAAAAATTTCTTAGTGCATTTTTTCCAAATGTAACACTCTAATTCAATAATCTAAAAAACTCATTCTAATGTAACAAATACAAAAACTTCTTAGTGTAACATTCTAATGTAACACACAAAAAAATTTCTTAGTGTATTTTTTTCCAAATGTAACACTCTAATATAGTAATATAAAAAAAATTTCTTAGTATAACACTCTAATGTAACACAACAAAAACTCCTTAGTATAACATTCTAATGTAACACACAAAAAAATTTCTTAGTGTATTTTTTCGAAACGTAACACTTCAATAAAACACTCTAAAAAAATTCTTTAGTCTAACACTTTAATGTAACACACAAAAAAAAAACTCTTTGGTGTATTTTTTCCAAACGTACGCTCCAATGTAATACACAAAAAAATAGTAATTTCTGAGTATACTTTTTCTAAACATAACACTCGAAAGTAACACTAAGAAAAAAAAGAATGTGAGATTTTTCAAACCATTTTAAAAAGAGTACAAATAATTCTTAGTAAGTTTTAGATAAATGTATAATTCAAAACTGTGAGTGTTACGTTAGAAAAAAATACATATGTTGCATTGAAGTATGTTATATTGAAATGTTATATTTGAGATTATACTAATTGAAGTGTTACGTTTCAGAAAAGTACACTCAATTTTTACTTTTATTTTTGTATTACATTGGAGCATTATGTTTGGAAAAAATATACCAAAGAAATTTTTTTTCGTGTTATGTTATGTTTGAAAATTACACCAATGAATATTTTAGTGTATTATATTGAAGTGTTACGTTATTGGAGTGTTATATTAGAGTATTAGGTTTTGTTCGTAATGTGGGATTTCTTCTAGAATGAGGGAAAATTCAAAACTTCTATAATGCAAATTGCCCAAATATGTAATTTTACATTTTAACAAACCCATTTTTATTCCTAAAAAATTAAACTCAAACATGTAAGTGACTACCTTTTTATGTAATTTCCAATTTAATAGGACATTTGGGTTCATAAGAAAAAATGAAGGACTAAACAGTTTACAAAATCACATTTTGGGATTTATTAGTATTTCACCCTTAATATAAATGCAATTAAAAGTATAATATTTGTGAAAAAAAAATCTATAAAAAATTCACAAAAAGTGAAAAATATATGAAAAAAAAAATTCAATATATTTTCTTATTCTTGTATATTTATTGATTTTTTAAAATATTTTTTTTTATAAAATTTTACTTTTTAGATATATCTAGATTAAGTGTATCTAAAAAATAAATAAAAAATTATTTAAAATAAAAAATATGAAAAATAATTTAAGCTTGTTTGGTTTTGGTTTCCAAAAAATAGTTTTCATAAAATACTAATTTTTTATTTTCATATTTTAATGTTTTCAATGAATTTTTTTAATGTTTTAAGCAATTTTTTTTTAATTTTTAGACACACTTAACATTAATACACTTAAAAGGTATAATATTTGTGAAAAAAATATTTAAAAATACACTAAATACCAAAAAATATAAAAAAAAGAAGAAAATTCAATATTTTTGTTTATATTTTTTTGTATTTATTAATTTTTTAAAATATTTTTTCCCAAATATTTTATTATTTAGATATATCTAAGTAAGGTGCATCTAAAAAAATATAAAAAATTACTTAAAATTTTAAAAATATTCATTAAAAATAAAAAATAAAAAAAAATTTAAAAAAATTAAATTCAAAAAATTGAAATCAAACACATTGATTAATTTTAAAAAATTCTCCACTTCTTTCACAGGGAAAATTATTAACTGATCCAAAGGACTAAACCATTCTAATTGGTTAAGCCCTATGGTGATAATTGGGTTGTGTCAAGATATTACTCTCAATTCATCAGAAAATCTACTAGTGAAATGCTGGTGTACGTAGAGCACTCGCTGACGTTGCGCCTGGAGTACTGAATAACTTCTCTTCTCTTCCCAGTCACTCCCTTTCGCTCATGTCATTATTAGCTGGCATTGGGACTTGCAATCACAAACCCCAAGCTTTAGAATAATAGAGGCCCTTTCACTTTACTTTGCAAAATTCTAGTCCATGCTTAGACCTAAGCTTCAAGGAAGAAAAAAAAAAATGCTTATTTTAAGAGGTAAAAATGATTTGTATTGATTGGGTTGGTTTTAGTAGGCATTGTTGTAAGAGAAAAAAAATTAAGAAGATGAATACACAGAATAAGCCATCCTTTGTTTTTATTTGATTAATAATTAAACATAACATTATATCATAGTATTAATTTTCTATGTAGTGTACATATAGAAGAAACTATGTACAAAAATTTATGATAGAAAAGTACAAAGGAGAAGACGATAAATTATATAAACCTACCAGCACCAGAGTTAAAGAAAAGGGCTATCAGATTCTTTACAGATTCCGTATTAGCTTTAGGTTCCGTTTGTTTTGGAATGTAATAGATGAGAGTAGATTAGAATAAAAGTAGGATTATTTAGTATTGCGTTTGTTTTTAGAGTTAGAGAAGAGATTATGATGGAAGAGAGGATTAAGATGGAGGTTGGAAGGGGATTGGAATGGAGGAGGTAAAGGTGGTATTAGAAAATTAGTGAGGGGATTAGAATTTTTTTATTTTTTACATATTGGGAATTTTTTTAAACATTAATGTTTAATTTTTTATATTTTTTTATTTGTTTTATTATTTTATATAAAAATAATTTAACAATTCCTACACTAACAACTATCATCAAAACAAACACAATTTTACTTAATCCCTTTATTATCAATCTTCTCACTATTAATCTCCTTATTATGAATCTTTTCTATTCTATGTCTGAAAACAAACGGACGTTATCTCCGATTAGAATATATGGAAGCTTAGAACTTGGCAAATAAAGTATTGCCACGTGTAATGATCCGCCCTTTTTTTCTTCTTTTTTTGGGTGATCATACCCTAGGTTTTTTTAGCCTAATTGATGAGAAGTTATTAAGCCAGATTCAAGGAAAATAGTACAATTCATTTAACTTGTGATACATGTTTTTCAATTTTTTAAAAGTAACAGATTTTATTATTTTAATTAATAAAAAAAATTAAAAATTAACATAAAAAATTTCAATCAATAAAAAAGTAAATTAAGACCACATAACCCATTACCACAAAATAATTTTCCTACACGGTCAATAATGTTTCATGAGATAGATTATTGGACAACTAAAAAATAAAAAGTAAAATGAGTATAATTGAGAAAAGGATGTGGAGGTGAATGCGTGATAAAAGCCAAAATTGAGAGCATCACACTTCTCTGGCATGCTCACGCCGAAGACACTTTCACTTGGACATCCTTACATGATGATATTTTCACCAACAAATCGGCTTACCTCCTTGCCCTCAAACCATCTTCTACTCCTCCTTTTCTTAGTTCGAAATGGATTTGGAACATGCTGACCACCCCCTGGGTCTAACACTTCCTTTGGCTTGCTTCACATGCTAGACTAGCCACCAAATCTTTCCTGCTCACTCGAAAGATTACTCAAGACAACCTTTGTCCTCGCTGTCAATCCCATCCTGAAACCATCACCCATGCTCTGCATGACTGTCCCTCTTTCTGGTGGACCTTCCTAGGCATCCCCGAATCCCTCACCCCTTCCTTCTCTTCGAACATTTCCCACTGGTGTCACGGCCTAAACCCACCTGTATAGGTTTAGCGTCGTAATCGGCCAGTAATACTTGGATTACCAAAGGCCTCTTAATAGAATAACATATAATTAAGGGTTGCGGAAGCAAATACATAAAATATACATAATTCATTGAGCTGTGAGAACATACATGAGACAGATAATCTTAAATTTTTATAAACATACAAGTGACATCAAAAAATACAGTATTTATACGTCACTCCATGTACATATAAATAGAAAACTTGTCCAAAAATAAAAAAAACAAAGTCTTATACGTTCATAAAAACATAGCCACTAGACTTGACTTAATCTGGAACCTCCTCGGGAGGCACAAAGGCTGGCTGACAAAACGGAATCTTAGGCCATCAATTATGGGCCTGGTCACGTGCCTGATCACCTACATACATAATATAAATAGTGAGCTGGAGCCTAGTGAATAATAACAGAGTAAGAAGTTTACTGAATGATGTCCATGCAGAAACAGAGTCTAATGCATGTTCATATTTCAAATCAGAAACAGATTCTTATACATGTTCATATTCCTAATGAAAGTTTGTACATTACACATTATAATGTGTGACACATCCATTAGTGTTAACAAATCCAATGACCAATGAGGGGAACGACCGTAAAGGCATTCTGATAACCCATAAAAGGGACATCCATAAGGCATTCCGATGACTTATGTGCACAGAGACATTTCTGATGACCCAAAAGGGACAACTATGAAGGCATTCCGATGACTCATGTGCACAGAGACGTTTCTGATGACCCATAAAGGAACGGCCATAAAGGCATTTCAATGACTCATATGTACAGAGACGTTTCTGATGACCCATAAAGGG
>JAPPVO010007127.1:0-20436 GCA_030407325.1 Camellia japonica
CTAGCAGTTTCCGATAGGGCCGTCAGCGCCGTAAACTGTTAAAAGAGAAGGAGGGGGAGCAACGGCCAGTTATTTTGTGAGCAAGGCAATGGTTTGACGCGAACACGCTGCCTTCCACTGGAAAATCTCATCTTAGCCTAGTCATGGTGGCAAGAAAACTGATGCATTACTTCCAGGGACATAGCATTGGGGTGCTAAGATTATCCCCTCGATCAATACTACGGAGTGCAGAAGCATTAGGATGTGTTTCAAAATGGGCTCTTGAACTCGGCAATACGACATTCAGTTTTTACCTAAAACCGCAATCAAGGGGCAGGTGTTGGCCGACTTTGTTGTCGAATTCACCGGCGAGCTTGCCAACCTCAAACCTGACGAAGTTCGACCAAAGCCGAACTGGAGAATTTATGTTGGGGATATTTGGCAATTATACTGTGATAGATCGTCTAACCAAAGGGGCAGCGGCGCCGGAGTTGTAATTATGTCTCCAGACGGCGCAGTAATTGAGCAGGCCGTCAAGCTTGGCTTCGAAGCATCAAATAACGAAGCCGAATACGAAGCCCTTCTAGCCGGTCTGCGGAATGCGCACTTCTCGGCGCTCGGCGTCTGCTTGTGTTTTGTGATTCAAAATTGGTAATCAATCAGCTAAAGGGGGAGTACGCGGCAAGAAACGACCGTAATGGCGGCCTACATGAAAATGGCAATTCCTTGCTGGCAAAATTTGACCATCACGAACTGAACCAAATAACACGCGACCAGAACACACACGCGGATGCCTTGGCGTGCCTAGCCTCCGCCATCAATTCTGAGATCAAATGGACCATCGAAGTAGGTTTCATCCCGGAGCCGAGTATTGGCCCTTCGGTGGAAATCCATGTCAACGTTATAGAATCCGCACCAAGCTGGATGGACCCCATTGCTACATTCCTCTCTTCTGAACAACTCCCAGAGGACAAAAAAGAAGAACACAAGCTGCGAAATAAAGCCCTGCGATACTATCAGGATCCGCAATGAGGGCTTTATAAAAAGTCCTTCTCTGGTCCATATTTGGAATGCGTGCACCCCGACAAAGTGGAGGAGCTTCTGATAGAGATACATGAGGGCAGTTGTGGTGCCCATTCTGGCGGACGCTCCCTGGCCTATCGAGCTATAACACAGGGGTATTATTGGCCGACAATGAGAGCTGACGCGGAGAGTTATGTAAAAAAATGCGAACAGTGCCAAAAGTTCTCCCCATTAACCCATCTGCCTGCCGAAGGGTTGAACTCTATCACCAGCCCCTGGTGTTGCTCAGTGGGGACTTGATATCGTAGGACCATTGCCGAGGGCCCCAGGGAACAAGCGATTCTTAATCGTCGCGACAGATTACTTCACAAAATGGGTCGAAGCGGAGGCTTTAACACATATACGAGATGCCGACATTAAACGCTTTGTATGGAGAAACATCATAACACGATTCGGCATTCCGAGCTCTCATCTCAGACAATGGCACCCAGTTCGATTGTGGCGTATATCGAGAGTTATGCAGCAAATATGGCATTCGGCTTACTTCTCTACACCGGCCTACCCCCAAAGCAATGGTCAAGCCGAAGCCTCTAACAACCATCTTGGACGGCATCAAAAAGAGGCTGGAAAAAGCTAAAGGCAAATGGGTCGAAGAATTGCCGAGTGTATTGTGGCTCATCGTACTACGCCGAGGAGATCCACTAGAGAAACGCCGTTTGCTCTATGCTTTGGAACCCAGGCAATCTTACCCCTGGAAATCGGCCTCCCAACTCTGAAATCGCAAGTTTTTGATACGGGCCGAAACGACATGATGCTTGCCCTGGATCTGATTCTAATCGAAGAACGAAGAGACCGCGCCCTGGCATCCATGGCACGGTATCAGCAGCAGCTCGCCAAGTCGTATAATCAGCGAGTTCAGTTGCGCCGATACACGCCAGGAGAGTTGGTCCTAAAGAAGGTACTTCCAGCGGACCGGAGACCGGCCGATGGAAAATTGGGTCCAAACTGGGCGGCCCCTATCAGATAGAATCCATCGCAGGAACAGGGGCATACCGGCTCTCAGACATGTCAGGAAGAAGCCTGCCACGGCCTTGGAATTCAACACATTTACGTAAATTCTATCATTGACCCGACTTGTGGGCTTGATACTTGTACATATTCCACCGTTGCAATACAAACCTTCTCATTTTCTCAAGCTCGCTGCCAAGCCTTTAAGGGCCGATTAAGCCTTCTAAGGCCGAAATAAAGTCTCGGATTCAGAGGCCCCTTCGTGGATATCACGATTGGCAAAATAAAGTCTCCAGATTCGGAGCCCTTTTGGTGCATGACACTTAGGGCCGATTAAGTTCCGGATTCGGAGCGCCCTTCGTGGATATCACGATTGGCCAAAATAAAGTCTCCGGATTCGGAGCCCCTTTTGGTGCATGACACCTTAGGGCCGATTAAGACTCCGGATTCGGAGCGCCCTTCGTGGATATCACGATTGGCCAAAATAAAGTCTCCGGATTCGGAGCCCTTTTAGTGGATGACACCTTAAGGCCGATTAAGACTCTGGATTTGGAGAGCCCTTCGTGGATATCACGATTGGCCAAAATAAAGTCTCCGGATTCGGAGCCCCTTTTGGTGCATGACACCTTAAGGCCGATTAAGACTCCGGATTTGGAGCGCCCTTCGTGGATATCACGATTGGCCAAAATAAAGTCTCCGGATTCGGAGCCCCTTTTGGTGCATGGCACCTTAGGGCCGATTAAGACTCCGGATTCGGAGCGCCCTTCGTGGATATCACGATTGGCCAAAATAAAGTCTCCGGATTCGGAGCCCCTTTTTAAGGCCGATTAAGACTCCGGATTCGGAGCGCCCTTCGTGGATATCACGATTGGCCAAAATAAAGTCTCCGGATTCGGAGCCCCTTTTGGTGCATGCCACCTTAGGGCCGATTAAGACTCCGGATTCGGAGGCGCCTTCGTGGATATCACGATTGGCCAAAATAAAGTCTCCGGATTCGGAGCCCCTTTTGGTGCATGACACCTTAGGGTCGATTAAGACTCCGGATTCGAGCGCCCTTCGTGGATATCACGATTGGCCAAAATAAAAGTCATCGGATTCGGAGCCCCTTTTGGTGCATGGCACCTTAGGGCCGATTAAGACTCCGGATTTGGAGCCCCTTTTGGGGCATGGCACCTTAGGGCCGATTAAGACTCCGGATTCGGAGCGCCCTTCGTGGATATCACGATTGGCCAAAATAGTCTCCGGATTCGGAGCCCCCTTTGGTGCATGACATCTTAGGGTCGATTAATCCTCGTAAGGCCGATTAAGACTCTGAATTCGGAGCACCCTTCGTGGATATCACGATTGGCCAAAATAGTCTCCGGATTCAGAGCCTTTGTGAGAGATGCATTCGGACCACTTCACTGGCCGAATAAGTATTCACTGAGAATTGTTTTAATTCGAGCCGGTCAATGCATGTTTAAACATTTGCACCACGCAACACAAAACTTGCCAGTAAGTTGAAATAATACATTTAATTAAGCACATAACATTTCAAGACCAAATACGAATGTTGAAAATAAAAGAAATTCTATTTGTTCGGCGTGAAGTCTGTTCTCGCTTCCAAAGTCTATTTATTCGGCACTCTCATCGTTGATCTTCTCAATTTCGAAATCGGAATAGGGTAAGTGGTGACGATGATACAGGGGCGAAGCCGAATCAATGCCCACGGCTTCAAGAGCTTTCTCAGTTTGAAGGGCCTTGATTTAGCCGTGCTTCAATCTACGATTTTCACATCGGCAGGCCTCCTCGACAAGGTCTCGCTTGGTCTTCTCTATCCCGACCTTCAGGCCGTCCTGAAACCCCTTTTCATAACCTGAGGTCCGTTGGGTCACTCTCTCTCAACGACCAATTTAGATTGACCGGCTGCCACCGACGCGCTCGTTTGAACATTCTTCAGCTCCCGAAGCTCACGCTCAGCCTTTTCCGCGCGAATCTCTAGACTGCGATTCCTTTCGTCCTTTTTCTCACTCTCACATCGCGCTTCCTGCAGACGCATGCCAACTTCGTAAGCAGTATATAGTCCTTTCACGGCCCCATGTATGCCGTCTCGAAATACTTAGAAATCTTGACGTCCGACCATTGATTGTTGGACTTCCGGCAGGAAGATCTGTCGAGCGAACTCGACTGCCACACCTGGGTCTTTAATGATAGAATTCGCCTCCGTCATTGGTCTATTCCTCACAAAAACCGCAAAACTCAACGGTCGTGGCGTCGCATTAGGCTCGATTCTCAGTCTCGGGCGCGGAGAATTCCCCCGTTGTTGCCCGTCCTTTCGGGGGCGATCTGCTTCGACGACTAAGGGGCTGCTGTGTTTCTCGATCCTTGGACGTTCTCTTCTCGTACGCATAAGTTCGCTACTGCGACTCATTGCGGCGCCTAATTCAGCCAATCTTCATCCCTCCCAAGTTGCCTGAATGGAAATAAGTAAGGGCCTTTGGCGTGCACCCGCCCATTTATCCTTCAATGTATGCAACTCTCCCGAGGGACGTCAGTAATCCCAACGTCAAAAGTCAGATGACAATTGTCTAGCCCATGAGTTAGGCCATTCGTTTTCGCAAGCTCGCGCCCTGGCTAAGGCAAGGGCAAATTTACTAATTTGGTCGGCCATGTTTTCAAGCGCAAGCGCCGATCAATCTGTGCCTCAGCCAGCCCACGAGTTAGGCCCATTCGGCTTCGCAAGCTCGCGCCCTGGCCAAGGCAAGGGTGGATTTACTAATCTGGTCGGCCATGTTTTCAAGCGCAAGCCCATTCGGCTTCTCAAGCTCACGCCCTGGCTAAGGTAAGGGCAGATTTACTAATCTGGTCGGCCATGTTTTCAAGCGCAAGCGCCGATCAATCTGTGCCTTAGCCAGCCCACGAGTTAGGCCCATTCGGCTTCACAAGCTCGCGCCCTGGTTAAGGCAATGGTGGATTTACTAATCTGGTCGGCCGTGTTTTCAAGGGCAAGCCCATTCGGCTTCTCAAGCTTGCGCCCTGGCTAAGGCAAGGGCAGATTTACTAATCTGGTCGGCCATGTTTTCAAGCGCAACCGCCGATCAATCTGTGCCTTAGCCAGCCCACGAGTTAGGCCCATTCAGCTTCGCAAGCTCGCGCTCTGGCCAAGGTAAGGGCGGATTTACTAATCTGGTCGGCCATGTTTTCAAGCACAAGTGCCGATCAATCTGTGCCTCAGCCAGCCCACGAGTTAGGCCCATTCGGCTTCGCAAGCTCGCGCCCTAGTTAAGGCAAGGGCAGATTTACTAATCTGGTCCGCCATGTTTTCAAAAGCAAGCCCATTCGGCTTCTCAAGCTCGCGCCTTGGCTAAGGCAAGGGCGGATTTACTAATTTGGTCAGCCATGTTTTCAAGCGCAAGCGCCGATCAATCTGTGCCTCCGCCAGCCCACGAGTTAGGCCCATTCGGCTTTGCAAGCTCGTGCCCTGGCTAAGGCAAGGGCAGATTTACTAATCTGGTCGGCCAAATACCTAAGCTAAGCAGCCGATCTAACCATAACCGAAAGCAATATCATTCATCAACAACATTTTCCTTACCAAGTTGAGCGCAACTCATGAAATTTTATATACGCAAATTACTAAACAAAAAGCTACAAGCCCACATGAAAATGCCTAGTAAAAAACTATGACTGTAGCAACACATGAAAAATACCAAATTAAAAACTGTAAAAATACATTCAACATCTTAAAAACTATGTCAGTCGCCCAGATCAGTCATCGAAATCAGACTCCAATGGCTCAACATCCACTTGCTCATATGGTATTGGCATAATCAATGAAACTTTAGCAGCCGCAAGGGCTTTGTGCCAGCCATGTTTGAATCCCTGATTTTCAAACTTGGGGACTTGGTCTAAATACTCGGCGAGTCCAGCATTTTTCCCGGCCTCGAATACTTTGGAAGCCTCCGAGTCGGTTGTTTCCTTCGCCGCCTTCATTTCAGGTAACTTAGCCTCCAGTTTGGAGACCGCCTTCTGGGCCAATTTGAGCGCATCTTCGCTCGCGTCCGCCTCCTTCTCGGCATCCGATCTCAATTGATCCGCGCTACAAGCCCTCTCCACCTCAGCCTCGGCCCTTGAGGCTTCCTTGTTCGCCCTCAAAGCTTCGACCTCGGCCCTTTTCCTCTGGCCCTCAACTTTCTTTCATAAACGAGCAATCTATTTGACGACGTCGCGATGGTGACGGCCCATGCAAAAGAAGAATTTAAAACCATAACTTCAATAGTATTTGGATTAAGTGAAGCAAAGTCCGAATATGTACCAAAAGTGCCGATTGGGCGGCTAGTGCTGTCGCATTCAGATCTGGTTCCACCCGGAAAGCCTCCTTGTTAGACGGCAACGACACAGACGTAGCCAAGCTGAATGCGACTTCTGGATTTTTAAGCGCCGAAGCATCAGAAGAAACCGGCATGTTTTTTTATCATCGGCTGAATGACAAAAGGAACGATCATATTCGATCCCTCTAATCGAGGACGTTTGCCGCCTTGTTCTTCTGAGCCGGCCTCAAACTCAGCAGGGCGTTTCTCTACCTCTTCCTCAATTTCTTGGCCAGCCTCCATGGTCAAAGTAGATTCGGCATTCCAATTTTTTGCCGTCTCCACCTCAATAACGCACAAGGACTCTGATTGGCTAACAGGCAGGGAGAGTTGAGATTCGGTGGCGGGTGGTACTTCAGACGGAAAGGCCTCCGCTCTTTGCCGCGCGGCCAACCTTTCCGCATTTGCCTTCCTGGCAAGTTTTGTCAGGCTTAACCCGGCCATGTCTTCGGGGCTTGCGGCGGGAAGATCCTCTAAGCCGTGAAAAACGCCATCAAGTGAAAGATCCCCTCGCCCCGAAGTGGATGGAGGATCGGCCGAATTCAATACCTCGTCAGACTCGGTTTCGGACTGATCTGATTCGGTAACATTAGCTACATCCCGCTCCGAATCAGACCCTTCAAAACCAACCTGCCTCAAGTTTTTGAAGTCGGACAAAATAAGAGCGATAAGAGAATCTTCACCCTCCGGAACCGGGATATTTTCCGCCGTCGAGAAGGTCGTATATGTTGGCTCGTAATGAAGCAGAACGTGGGCCGCCCTCCCTTGTTTCTGAAGACTTCGACGGCCGAAATACTTGAGCGTGACTTTGATATCCGAAAGAATGGAGTCGTCAGTTGAAGACAGGACTTTCTTCAAATCGTTCCCTGCACAAGCCAAGCCGTAACATTTCAAAAAAGAGGCTTTACAACAAAAATGAATAAATAATAAAAGCGAGAAGGCAATCGGCCCCTGGCTCGCCCCTCCGTCTAGGAATAGGGTTGACGTGATCCTCCCCTTCGCCAAATTCCCAGTTACCCTGGACACGACCATAACATCATCAACTCGTTTCCCAGAATTGGAAAGCATAGTAATTAGCTGATGGTTGATATCCTTGGCCCTAAGGAAGAAACGCCCGTGCCGACCAGAAGACTTAGCCAAGGCATAGCAATGCCGATGGCTGGAATGCTAAGGTTAATTCCAAGGCGACGGTTGAGCGCTATAACCCCCTTATAATTCTAAAGAAATTCACATTGGGTTGGGAAGGGATTAAACCCCAATGGTGAAGCACAGCCCTAAGAAATGGGTGAAGGGGAAAACGGACTCCACCCTCTGTGATTGACAAAAGAGGAAAGACAATCGTGGGTTTTGTCCTCCCTCTCCATATCAAGAGTGTCGTCTGCCACAAACGACAGACGGACATTATCAGGAATGGAGAAATGGCGTTTAAAGCCAGCAATTCGATCTGACGAGAGAAGGTCTTTTAAATGTTTTGCCATACCCTACAGTTTATAAGAATATGCCAAGGAAGGAATAAACCAGAAAGAGTCTTCGAAGCAAGGAAGGAAAGAACTTACAAAGGACGAAGAGGATATCGGAGAAGAGAGTTGCAGGGACGATTCAAAAGGCAATCCAGCGACGAGCGTCATAAAATACATACTCGAAAGGACGTCAAAATTTTAAATCGCAATAAATAGACACGTACGAGGGGGCGGGAAGTCGACACGACAACCGAAAGGGGTGCGCTTAGATATCTGCATGAGGATGAGGCCAACCGCCGAATTTTAGCTCTGACTTTTCGAGATTCGGAACCAAGCACTCCAGCCGACTGTCGTTGGTAAAGTGCTTGGGGGGCAATTGTGGGAGCCGAATAAATAAAAGAGTCGGAAGGTGCGTACCCCAGAAATCAGATATTATTTGGCTCCATATTGCGTGACTAGGATGCCGAATACGTTAGTAAGGCCGAATAGCCGGAGATCAGTAGCTCCGAATAAATAAAAGGGGAATGGGATAAAAGTAGGCTCAAGCCCCGAGGCCCAGAAAGCAATTATAAATACAAGAACAACAGATTTAGAAAGGTATGTAAGAATCACTTCACTTAACTTAGTAAACAAGCTATCCTGAATGTCTGAACTGACTTGTCCGTCGGAGTGCTAATTCCGGCACCCCTGACCGGAGTGTTTGTATCTTTTTAGGTGACTAGCTGAGGATCACTAGCGTCTCCCAGGATCTGAAGAGTATTTCCAAACCACTTCTCCATAACACCACTCTCTGATTTGGAGAGAGCCTATGCTCCTATCTCCCACAGATCTCTTCCACGCTTCCTGGCTTGGATGCCTTCACTTGCTATGCTTTGAACTTGTATAATCAAGATATCTGATACCCCCTGATTGGATGTCCTGCATCCCCTGCTGGGATGCCCTTGATTGTCATGTATTACCTCGCAGGACTAATCATTGGAGCAATAGAAAAACTCGTCGTTTATCCCATCAACGTCCTCGGTTTTCTTTGCTCGGAGCTCTTCCTCTGAACTATCAGCCTTTGCCCTCTGCACTTCTAAACAACCTCCTAGTGTTCCTGTGACGCCCCGAATCTACACTATGGGTTGCAGTCAAGGGAGAGTCACTAATGAGTCCTATGGTCAATAACCAAGTAAGATCCCAGATCGCCGGAGGAGTCAAATTAGCCTCCCTTCTAAGTCCGGCTTTCTTAGGCAGCGCACTACCCTTTTGACAGATCTTAACAGGTATTGACACAAGGTCTCATAAGCAACGATAAGGTGGATACATATAAGTATTAGAACATAAGTACAAAACAACTACGAATATCCTTAATTTCAAAAGTTTGTTCCATTACATTACATCCCAAAAAGAAAATTTAAATCTTCATATGAGTCTTACAAAATATCAAAAAGAAATTTCTAACTTTCCTAAGATAGCTAAAAGTCTTCGAAGGTTTCAGGCTCGTCGTCTCCAGCTATAAGTTCCTCTTCGGTACCTGGCATGATACGCCGTGAGCTTTAAATACCCAGTAAACACACACACACCCCGTCTCTTTTTCCCAGTCCAAAACACAATCACAAGTATAACATCAAGTAGTAAAGCCTGATACTCAACTAAATAAGTAAAGGGGTTATAAGGTTAGATGTTAGTAAACTAGAAATCCTCCAAAGAGATTTCGTCCTCCCAACCACAAGAATCGGACGTGGATTATTCGGTATGCCCCCTATTTTGCTGGTTTGTTGCAGAACTAACCTCGGATGCCTACCAACGGTTATATACCGCGTAGCGCAAACCGCAGGCCTCAAAAGAGACGATAATGGGGCCCCCCAATCCCTCCTCACACCAAACCACCTAGGGTCCGAATACAACCGCTCCGTTCAAGGGTTCCGAAAACCACTTGCACAAGACTTTAACTTCCAAATAGGGAATGCATCCCACAATCCATACATCACCCATCATCATCTTTTCATTACTCAAAAGATCGAAAACCCATACCACCATCCCAATTAAGTTTTCCGTTGAGTTAAATGTTTTAAATCAAGGTTAGACCAATTAACAAAATAATAATATCCACGTAAGCATGCTTCATTAAGATGAGGAAGATAAAGAACATAACCATAACACATATAATCATGCCAAGATATGATCATAAGCTAATAAGCATTTTCATGAACACAAGAGCATAAAACATCCATGCCACAACAGATTTCCAGATTCAATATCACATAAGGATTAGAATGAAAGGACTATTTTAGATTTTTCACCGGACTCGGCCTTCCTATGGTTTGTAGAGAATTTAATCTAGTTTCCAGAACATATTTTGGAAATGGGATAGCTTTTTTAGATTTTAAGTTATTCAGAAAACATTCCAGCGCTGTCCAGATTTGTCGACCGTTACGAAAATTTGATTTTCTTGCAAACCGCTCACTTTTTTTCTATGAAACCAATTTTAGTTGAAAGCTAACTTCTTAAGGAAGATTTTGACATAAAATATAGGTCCAGAATGATTTTATACATTTTTCTAGAAATTTTGAAAGTGGGCTGCGAAAACAGATTCTAAGGCACAATACCCAAAACAAGAAGATTTATGAGAAAAGAGACCCACTACGGGAAAATTTTCATTTCTTTTGTGATGAAAACCTGCTAAATAACATATATTAAACTCAGAAAAATTGCTTGAAGGTGTGTACCTTTGGAAAGTTTGAGAGATCGGTGAATGAAAAAAGATAGTTTTGTACCGAAATGAGGGAAAATACAAGAGAGGTAGAATCAAGGCTCAAACTCTTATCATTTTTAACACAAGTAACTCATAAATAACACATCTGAAAACATTATCTAGAACCCTTAAGAACATGTATTTGAAAAAGGAAAAATAAAGAGAAGGTTGTGTTGTGGCTTACTTGCTAAGCTTTGAACAAGATGGCTCTCCTCTTCCTTCCTCTCCTCTCCCTCTCAAGACTTCTCTCTTGCTCTCCTTTCTCTCCTCTAGGCCGAATGTGTGTGTGAGTGTGTTGTTGTGTTGCCATGCTATGTGTTTGATGGTGGTTCTGGTGGTATTTATAGGCAAATTTTGGTGTAAATGACATAAAAGCCAACTAGTTGGAATTGGATGGAAAAGTTAGGATTTACTTGGAGTCTAATGGAATATGAGTGATTAGGGAGCTTAATCATAGGATTAGACAATATCTAGTTGGTCCCTAGTTGAAATGAAACTAGTATTGGAAACAAAACCCTAGGTATAGGGGTAGGTGTTAGGTGTTAGGGTTTCTAGAATACCATGATTATAATTCTTAAAAATAGGCTCCTCACATCTTCCTAGGTGGCCGGCCATTGAGAAGGTGATGGGGCTATTTTTTTATTCAATTTAGGTACTAGGGACACATCTCCCAATGTAATATATATATATCTCAATTTGATTGATGGTACCTATATATAAAGTACATGTACTAGTTTTTGGGGTAATTCTTGAATTTAAATAAAGAGTGAGGGTTGAATTAAACTCATGTATTGAAACCTTACTTATGTAGAATTAAATTAATTAGGCTAAGGAACCTAATCCAGCTAGGATATTCTTCCTGTTTCGATAAAAAAAAAAAAAAAAAAAATGCTAACTGACAATATTCGAAATAATTCAAGGAACTGAGGGGCTTTAAGAAAATAATTCAAACATTAGGGTTTTTAAGGAGAATACATTTTTCAGGGGCTTCACAGTTCCTATACGCTCGTCGTCTGTGCCTTGCATTCCTTGATTTACTGTTCAGTAGATTGATGGTTGACAGTAGCTCCATCTGTCAAAGCATCGTCAGCTATGCAATTCCTTGCATAGTGCTCGCACCCATGGCTTCTGGTCTCCCTGCGTCGAGCTTGCCTGAGAGATCCGCATCAACTCTATCATCCGCTGCCATGGAACTCAAGAAACCACCATAGAGAAAAAAAGACTTGCCACTCCTTGGCGCGCACTCTTGCGTTTTATTCGTCTTAATTTCTCTGTCTGGTAGTTCCTGTGAACTTTCAACAACCCGTTGCTACACACTCTTCTCGCGCCTCTATACGACACTCTAGCGTACCCTTGTACTGCTGCACGTCTGCATTTGTGCTTCTACGCTTAGTATGCTCCTCTGCAACTATTGTTCTACACGTCCACATATCACCAGTACCTACTCGTATACAGTAGCTCCAACAGCCACAACATTTCCTTGAGCTTGTACTTGTTGCCAAATCATCTGTCCGTCGATGAATGGACTTTTGATTGAACCAGATCTTCTGATCAACTCTGGAGAAAATCATCTCTGCAATCCTTTGATCACCCCCTGACTAATCTTGATCTCCCTCGATTTGCCATTTGATGAAGCCTAATCTCCTTTGGTCTTCAATGATCTATCTCGATCTGTATGTGGTTGTCCAATCAGGTCAGAATCTGACCATTCTAACCTCTTCAGTGAATCTGCAGCGTTCCACAATATCCGACAACCTTCCTTCGACTATTGAAGATGACAAACTCCCATGTTTTGAAAATCTTTCAAAAAACCATTCAGAATCTCACTATTCTGACCTCGCGGTTGCGTCCGGAACGGTCCGTTTAGCTAGGGCCACCCTTCGCTGCACTTCTGGGGACCTCACTGAAAACCATTCCTCGAAAGTTGGGCCACACCATAATTTTCTAAAAATTTTGGGCCAAATTGCAATTTTCAGAAGTTTAGGGAATATTCCGTGTGCCAACAAAATATTTCGTCCACTGCACCTGACGCCGTCTGCCACTTTGATCTGCCTTCCTTTTATAAAAAATTCTGATTCCAAAAATCTGACCGTACGGATGTGTCTGGAATACTCCAAATAGTTAGAAAGCACTATTGGATCGTCAAAAAATGGACTCCGAATGGCTCCGATCAAGACAAAACAGTTTGGACGCCTCAGATCCACAGCTACACCTTAGCCGAGTAGCATTGGATCCTTTCTCCTGCGGCTACACCTTAGCCGCGAAGCACTGGATCAATCCTTCCATGTGCTGACGTCATCGGCTTGGTTAGTGGCTCCGGTCAACGGCGGCTCGGCTCGGCTGGTCAGCGGCGCGTGACGTCATGCTGACGTCAGACCCACACGCCTTCCCATTCGTCTTCTTCCTTTGACAGCGCGTGGGGCGTGTGCCTGCGCGTGAGTTTCACACTTCATATTCAGGAGGTGCGTGAGGGCGCGTGTGGGCTCCTATGGGGCTCTGCTTTGCATTTTTGGACTCCTCTAGTCGAGACCTTGCTCCTGGTCTACTCAAAATCACATTTCGAGCAACTTCATTTCTGGGTAGTTTCGAACAACACACTGTTTTTGTTCCAAAAACGACCGACGAGGCTCTGATACCACTTGTTGGGAATCGGGGATCCCGCTCAAGACCTTCCTGAAATTATACCAAGCGGAAAAACACACCTACACTCAAGGAGACACAATATTTAATGTGGTTCGGCCTCAATGCCTACGTCCACGGAAGAGCCACCGGTTATCACTATAACAATGGAGATATTACAAAAAGATTACAATAGAGGAGGAGCTCACACTATCCTCACTCACACACTCACCTGTCTCCCTCGCTCACACCGAGAGAGACGGTCTCTCCACCTCACATCTCTCACTCTCTTTGGTTTGCTCTGTCTCTCTCTCTCTCTCAATTGAACTCTCCTCCCAGCCTCTATTTATACACTGAAGATGGAGCAAGCTAGAGGGCTTGGCTAACACATGGCCAGCTCCTTCTTCACACCTTTAGTGAGTTGGATGCTACCCCACCATGTGGCTGCCATCTTATGATCACATGGAGCACATGGAGAAGGAATCGCCCCTCACATGGGGTGATATCCAACACTTCATTCACCGAATCTTCATTGTCATTCAAGTATTGACTTGGTTGTTCATTTTCCTTAGGTTTTTCACTCACAAGATCTTCAAAGTCTTCATCAATATGATATTCATTATCAACTGAATCTATACTCTTTGTTTGTTTCTTGTGAGTTAAAAACTTACGAAGAGTCCCCTCTTAAGATTGAATTAATTCTTCTACCTTTAGGCCATGTTTGTTCGGCGGATTAGGTTAGATGAGATTATGAGTTCGGTGAGATTGAGTGAGAAGATTAGTAACGTGGTAGTATTAAGTTGGAAATGTATGATAAAGTATGTTTGTTTATACACTACTATATTGATAATATCATGACAATAATTATTGTTTATTTTACCATCTTTCAATGAAATTAAATATTGAAATTTCATAAATACCCTTATTATAATTGTGTATGATTTTATGTATTTTTATTTTATTTTTGCATATTTTAAGTGTTTGTATAAAATTATTATAAATAATAATATTATATATTAAATTGTAATATTATTATAATAAGATGAAGATTCTGTGATGATCCACCATATATATATTATAATTATAATATAAAACAAATAAAAAGACACTTGCTCATTGCTTGGGACATTACTGTTGGATTACAAACCCACCTCCAACTAGGGCAACCTAATTCCACTGTGGTGTAAGATTAACAGTCTCATGGGAGTAACAATTCAGAAGTTCATAAATCAACAAAACAAACTGTAGGTGGGGTCTATTTCATTTATAGTCCAATCCACATTTTTTTTTTTTTTTTTTTATCAATAGAAATTTCCAATCCCACCATTGAGTCAGCTAAACAAACATGACCTTAATTTCCTTTCCTTTTTTTTTTTTTTTTTAATCCAAAGCTATACTTTCCAGGACCTATGATGTAAAATGTGAAAGGCAAAAAAAAATGAGTCAACATAAGGCAGGACTAGAATTCCTAGGCTGACAACGGGTAGGCATCCCCGCCAAAGTCAGTCCAGGATAGTTCGAGTCTGGCCTGACAGCCCAGGTCCAAACTAGGTTAGGGAGTTTTAAGATAGAAAAGAGGTAGAAAGAAGCACGCCTAAGAAGGGTGCAGACCCAGTTAACCCACATTCCTATATTTTAGGCTCAACCAACTCCTAGAAATCCTCACCTGGTGGAGCACAATCCCTAAGGAAAAGGGGCTGAAGTGAGGAGTGGGGAAGCCCAACAGCCCATAACGGCTAGTGGGAGCAAGTTATAACAGAGGAGACAATCAGCACAATTGAGATATGCAAACATTTCCACCTAAATCTCATTGTGTAATCTTGCACCTTTGTCTAATCCTGTCATTGACTTAGGCATCGGAGGGTCCCCAAGCTACTCCAACTACCCTTTTATAGTTATTTGAGTGTGTTTCAGGTCTGGAACCAAGTTATCTCCGCCGCGTCACCGCCGCAGCCTAAGTGGTTTGATTTTTACCTACCACAATTTGGCACTGTTTGTGGGAATTCTGTAGCCAAAAGCTTAGCTCCACGTGCTGAGATTCCAGATTATCTATGGCAGTGGAAGACCCAACTTATTTGCTAAGAATAAACATGATGTGAACCTCTCCCCAAGCCAACAAAGATGCCCTTTGAATGTCGGAACATCTCAAGAACGACGCGAACAAGAAGAGAGAAACTTGCTTGCCATTGAAAACTCAAAAGGCAACCATTGGGCACAAGAGCTAACTAGCTGTAATTGAGCTATATGTGTCATGAACCAGTAACTCAAAAAGCTTGTCGACCAAGTTAGGGCTCTGAAGTAAGACCAGAATCAATAGTTGGTGCCTCAAGGCCAAAATGAGAGATGCTCGCGTCCCCCAAGGAGGAGACAGTCACAACAATCTAAGGGGATGACGCAGACTGAGGCAAATCAAAGACCTATACTGACTCGTAAGGTTGGCGAAACCAGTCATATAGCAAGTAGTCTGCCCAGATCTGAGGGGCGTCACCAGACCTTTTACAAACAAAAAGAATATCAAATAGAGGATTACGTCTGTTCGGACGACGTAAGATCCTTTCTGCACAGAAAGGAAGTGGCATGAGGGAAATGCTCAAGGAGGTCAGGTCTAACCCAGAGTTCCAACTTGCCTATAGAGGACATGAGGGCGTTTATTAACACCCAGGGGCAGGAGAAGATGGCCCAGGACTAGACCAGACAACACTCTAGATCAGTCGTGGAAATATCAGGATAGAATAACCCATGGGGCAGGCCAGGCCGCAAGGCTATTAGTGGCAAGATTACCAGCCACAAGGCTCTACGAAAGATGAACACATGGCGAATAGAAGAAGTTACACAATCAGACCCCAAGATTCGAAGTCTTGTTCAGAAAAAAACGGAAAGGATAACTTTCCGAGCAACCGATAGGTGACCAATCCTGCTAGTGTCACCATTCATGAAGAAATTTCCATAGCAGAACTGCCAAAGAAGTTCAGTATCCCAAAGTTCTAACTCTATGATGGAAGATTAGACCCTTTAGACTACCTGCGTCATTACCACCATGCCATAGCCCGCCGGAATGAGAACGAGGCACTTATGTACCGAATCTTCGCTTCGAGTTTGGACAGAACAGCTTAAGCTCCAAGTAGAATCCATTGACAGTTGGAAACAACTGGCGAATAAGTTTACTGAACAATTCAACAGTAAAAAGGCAAAGGGAGTAGATACACTCATGGAGCTAAAGAAGACAGAGGATCAGACCATTAAGCAGTATGCCCAGCTTTACTGGGAGACTTTTCATGAGATAGGGGAGGACTGCTTAGACAAGGTAGCGATCTTAACTTTCAAGCAAGGACTCCAACTAGAGGACAAGCTATGACAGTCATTAACAAAGACCCCACTTAAAAACTGTCGTGGACCTATAACTCAAGATCGATTGATTCAGTAAGCTTGAAGAAGGCCAGAAGTTAGTAGGATAGGGTTGCATGCAAACCAGCACACACAAAGACCAGTGCTCTGCGCAAGGAAGCAAAGGAGGCTAAAGGACAGGCCATTAAAAAGAAAGACATAGATTACATAATTCAAACTATGTTCAGACTCTCGATTTGGTAAATACTTCTAGAGATTAAAAACAAGCCCTGGTTCAAATCGCCAGCCAAAATAAAGGGAGATCCAAAGGTACAAAACCATCGGGTGAAGTGTGCTTACCACAATGACGTAGGGCACATGACAGAAGACTGCTTTTCATTCAAGCAATATCTCGATGAGATGGAAGCAGCTGGGCATCTAAATGAATTCCTGGGAGAACAACAACAAAATGGGCAGAATAATCAGTAAGAAGTGAATGATGCAACAGCAGAGCATCCAAGGGGAATGATCTATGTCATCAATAGAGTTGCGCATCCAGACAGAGTAACACAAGCCATGGGAGAGATGCAGAAAGCAGCACATCTCAGGGAGGTTTACAAAGCAGAGTTTCCTTGGGAAACAAAAAGCCAAGGATCGAGGCCAGTTCTAAAGGCCTAGTCATTTCCTTTTTTGAAGAAGACATGCAAGGGCTGGTCTAGCCTCACTCGGACGTTTTGATTATTAAACTGGACATGGATGGATTTGGAGTGAAGAGGATATTGGTTAATAAAGGCAGCACAACCGAGATCATGTACTATAAACTTTACCAGAGCTTGGGCCTCAAGGATCAAGATCTCAAGAAGGTTGACTCACCACTGCTAGGCTTTAACTCTAACCTAGTCTGGCCGGTTAGAAAGGTGACGCTACCAGTTATCACAGTATCTGTACGCCTTGAAGTATGCTTTCTGGTCATAGATATGCCCTTACCACACAATGCTATTATGGGCATACCATGGTTGCACTAACTTAAAGCAGTTCCCTCCACACTTCACCAAGCCCTGAAGTTCCCTAACAAGGAATAAAGCATTGAAACCATTCGAGGAGACCAAGTATCCGCACGAAGCTATTTAATGCTCGCCTTGGGACAGAAAGAGGTCAAGCTAGCTTAGAAACGAGTATGCTCAGTCGAAATGCCGGACTCAAAAGTTTTGGAGGAGATTGGAAAGGATTGAGAGGAGCGCATGATAGAATAACTCGATAAAATCCAATTATCGTCTGACGATCCTAAAAGATACTTCCTGCTTAGATCTTCTATGTTTGAACAAGATAAAAAACTTATTTTTAAGTTTTTAATGGATAATCTTGAGGTCTTTGCCTAGACACCTTATGAAATGCCAGGAGTAGACCCCAATATTATCAGTCATTGTCTCAATGTTAATCCTGCATATAAATTAGTAATTCAAAAAAGTAGAAGGTTTCATGTAAATCACACTGAGGCAGTAGTCGAGGAAGTCGGAAGACTCTTGGACGCAAAAGCCATAAAAGAAGTTTGTTACCCCATTTGGATGTCTAACACTGTTGTTGTTAAGAAAAAGAATGGAAATGGAGAGTATGTGTAGACTTAACAAGCCTTAATAAAGCCTGCCCTAAAGACTGCTTTCCCCTACCAAAAATTGACCAATTGGTGGACGCCACTTCTGGGGATGCTAGAATGAGTTTTCTGGATGCCTATAGGGGCTATCACCAAATAGCAATGAATCAGCCAGACTAGGAAAAAATTGCTTTTATAACTCCACAAGGGTTGTATTGCTATAATGTGATGTCTTTTGAGCTTAAAAATGCTAGAGTCACTTATCAACAGCTAGTTACCACTATGTTTTCTGAACAGATAGAAAAAATCATGGAAATTTATATTGATGATATGGTTGTCAAAAGCAAGCTAGAAACTGACCATTTAAAAGACCTGCAAACCACATTTAATATCCTTAAAACCTACAAATTAAAGTTAAATGCTGCTAAATGTGCTTTTGGTATTGAGTCAGGAACATTTCTAGGCTATTTGGTGACAAGAAGAGGGATCGAAGCAAACCTTCAACAAATGAAAGCCATCATCAACTTACAGCCACCTCGCAAGCTTAAAGAAATGCAGAAGTTGACAAGGATGGTAGCGGCACTTAACTGCTTCATAAGCCGCTCTTTAGACAAATGTTGACCCTTCTTTCAGTTCCTTAAGAAAGAAGGAGGAGTGGAATGGAATAAATAGTGCGATCAAGCGCTAGAGAAATTAAAACAGTACCTCATTTCACCTCCTTTACTCTCGACCCCTCAACGGGGTGAAAGGCTATACCTATATCTAGCAGTGTCAGGGCATACGGTGAGCTTAGTCCTAGTCAGAAATATGAAAAACACCTAGCTGCCAGTCTATTACATCAGCAAAACTCTGAACAGTGCAGAGATAAGGTATTTACCCTTGGAAAAATTAGTCCTGGCCTTATTGACTGCAGCCAGGAAGCTTGTACACTAATTCCAAGGTCTCTCTATTATAGTGCTAACCAGTATTCTTTGCGAAGCCTTTTTCACAAAATTGATTTTTCTGGGCTCATTGCTAAGTGGGCTATGGAATTGGGAAATTTGACGTCGCTTTTCAGCCTAGAACTGCCATCAAAGCCCAAGTCCTGGCTGACTTCATTATAAAATTCTCAATCAAACAACCTCAACAAAGTTCTATAGTTAATGCATCACCAGCCACAGAACTAGGGGCAATAGGGTGTGATCCAAGAGACACAAAAGCTGTAATTGGCATTATCACAATAGTCCAATACCATAGAAATTGGGCGACAAGCTCAATTAGGACAGGGCAACGATTTAATACGAAAGTTATATGTCGGTGACATGGACAATTGGAAACTCTTCATGGATGGTGCATCGAACCTGAAAAGAATAGGAGCTAGTGTGGCCTTACTTTCTCCTGAAGGCATTCTCTACGAACAAGCAATCCGTTTAGGGTTCAAAGCTTCGAATAATGAAGCAGAATACAAGGCCTTGCTCGCAGGATTACGGGTTGCAACACTCTTCAACATTGAAGACCTCACAGTACACTAATATTCTTCGCTTATGGTTAACCAACTCACTAGAGAATATGTCGCTAGGGATGAAATGATGCAAGCTTATTTAAACAAAGTCCAGGACATGGTAAAATCCTTTCAAAAATTCAAGATAGTCCAGATAGGTAGGGACCAAAATTCCCACGTAGACGCTTTAGCCACCCTTACTTCGGCAGTGGAAAAAATTGAGGCCAGAACCATTGCAATTGAATTCTTACCCCAGTCTAGTATTTCGTCAAAAACAGAGCAAGACCTAGAGCCAATCTTGTGCACTAGTCATGGCCCAAGCTAGATGGATCCAATCATCAAGTACATTAGAGAGGCAGAGGATAGGAAAGAAGCCAATAAAGTCAAGAGAAGAGTGCCCAGATTCTAGATCTTAGAAAAATGAGTCTTGTACAGAAAATCCTTCACAAAGCCATACTTATTATGCGTCCACCCAGCCCTTGTTGACAATATCCTGTATAAGCTACATGAAGGAATCTGTGGAATGCATACTGGGGGTGGTCTTTAGCGGAGCGTGTAATCACTCAGGGCTATTGGTGGCCGTTCATACACAAAGATGGTCAGGCATATATCAAAAAATGCAACAAGTGCCAACATTTTTCCCCTCTAATTCACCAGCCAGCGGCAGACCTTCACCCATTAACCAACCCTTGGCCCTTTGCCCAGTGGGGCATGGATTTGATAGATCCACTTCCAAAGGGCAGATGAGGGAAAGCATTTTTGTTGGTAACAACAGACTATTTTACTAAACGGGTGGAAGTTGAGCCACTAATCATAATCAAAGACAAAGATATCAAGAACTTCGCTTGGCACAACATTATAACCAGGTT